>JAFMOD010000331.1:109434-126214 GCA_019802435.1 Corydoras maculifer
ACATCGCACTTTTCAGTTTTTTATTTGTAAAAAAATTGTTGATTCATGTATAACTTTCATTCCACTTCACAATTGTATACCACTTTGTGTTGGTCTTTCACATTAAATTCCAGTGAAATATATTTATGTTTGTGGTTGTAATGTGACAAAATATGGAAAAGTTCAAGGGGTATGAATACTTTTGCAACCCACTGTATATATATATCAGCTATCATTTCCTTTCCCAATGTATTCCACCTGCTCTTTCTCACAGCTGAATTCCCACATTGTGGGACTGATAAAGTATAATAAATTATGTCTCTGCTCATTTTTTCACGTAAAGCTTTACAGATGCTCCACAGATCTTTGTTTGGTGACTTTATGAAGCTCTATATGTGTTTAATAAGCACCTTTTTTTCTGCAGCAGTTTGATGTTTTTGGTCCAGCAGGTTCTTGCCTCTGAGCTTCAGTGTGGTGTGAATCTGAAGCACACATCCAGCATCCCCTCCTCGTTCTGCTTCCTCTTCTGGCTTTAACAGGGTGACGCGATTCTGGACATTTTAACATGTATTCTGGACCCTCTTCGCTACATCTCGATGTATGATCTATGTTTTTGGCCATCGCTGTGACGTGACGCTACAGAATGAATTAAAATCGCACAGGAATTTACATATGAAGCATAAAGAATACTAACAATGGGGCAGGTACAGAGGAACCTGGTAAGGGCGTTTTCGGTGTGTACATCTGTATCATCTTTGCTGTATAATCTCAATCTTGATCAAACTGTTCCACTGAATTTTACCTTATTAATTATAATACAAACACACATATATATATAGAAACAAAAAGTCAATGCTGCCAGATGTTTAAGAGAAACACAATACGTACATCAATAGGGATGATGCTATTCGATTTTTAATGTATCGTTCTTCATCAGTCTGGACTCGGCACACTCAACAATTAACGGTTTAATCGCCCGAAACGCAATTAATTACATAGTTAAAAAAAAAAGCCATGACGATTATGTCTGTTCGTTTTTGAACGTTGCAGCGTTTAATGCTATAAACCCGACCTTGAGAACCGCTGTATTAAATCATAGCGGTATCCATGGCCTTTTAAAAGACTGAAGCACACAGACCGAATTAAATAAATAATGTTCGTTGGTCTTATGTACCGAAGACGCACTGATTTATATCGCTGTCCTCGCCTTTTTTGCATCATATTGTCAGATGTTCTCTCGGATTTTATTAGTGTATGAAGCGGCATAGAGTTTGGGACCGTCGTAAAAGTGCAAATCCGTTAACAGGCCTGTACAATTTAAGCAAAACACACATTAACTTCTAACAGTTTTTTTTAAACATTATTATTCAGACAAGCTTCACTTGGCGTAATTAACAGTGTAAATATGTGTAGACTATTAAAGAAAGTCAGTAAAGAAAGCTTTAGACCCATAAGTTATAACTAAATATCTTATTAATTTTACTATACATTTAAATATTAGATATTAGATTTAAACTTTCATTCATTCATTCATTCATTATCTCCCGCTTTATCCTCTAGTAGGGTCACGGTGGGGTTTCCCATGCCCATCCAGGAGAGAACGTTTCGGGCGCTGGGCAGATAGACCCAGGACAGGGCGCCTATCCATCGCTGGGCACACACACACTCACTCACTCACACACACACACACTCTATATGGGGCAATTTGGAGAATTCAATTGACTTGATCCATGTTTTTGGACTGTGGGAGGAAACCGGAGAACCCGGAGGAAACCCACGCAGACACAGGGAGAACATGGAAACTCCACCCAGATGGGGATTCGAACCGGGAATCCCTAGCGCTGAGAGGCGAACGTGCTAACCACTAAGACACCGTGCTGCCAGACGAGCTTCACTTGGCTTAATTTTTTAACAGTGGAAATATGTGTAACCTATTAAAGAAAGCTAGTAGAGAAAGCTTTAGACCCATAAGTTATAACTAAATATCTTTTTAATTTTACATTTGCATTACATTGGGTCATTCAGCAGACGCTTTTATCCAAAGCGACTTACAAGGTAAGCACAGGGTTAATCACAACATCCCTGGAGTAATGAGGGTTAAGGGTCTTGCTCAAGGATCCACATTCGTAACTTCAGTGGACTTGGGATTTGAACCCACAACCTTCAGATTGATAGACCAACGCCCTAACCACTGAACTACCGCGCCCTAATTTCACTGCAATATTAGATTTAAACTTGTTATAAATATTTCTGCAGAATATCATGGATTCTACAACTACAGATATACAATTTCTTATCTTATTTCATTGGCTTCAGCTTAATCTTCTAGAGTTGTGGGAAAGTTCCTTATGTCCCACACATACTCACTATATGGGGCAATTTAGAGGGGGGAATTTGGAGCAGCCAAATAACCTTTATTGCATAAACCCATGTGGCCACAGGGATAACATGAAAACTTCATACATTATATATATATATATATATATACTGTATATATATGTGTGTGTGTGTATATAATTATGACAAAAATGTGTATTAAATTGTGTATTATATTTATGTATGTATTATAATGGGGAAATGCAACTAAATGAATATCTTTTAAGCATTTTGTTAACACATATCTTCATAGACACCTTTCATAAGAAACTTGTTTTTTTTTCAGCATGGTGTTTAACCAGCACAGGGCAGCTGCTCCACCTGGGGGTACGTTTCGTGATGGGTAAAATAAAGTAAGTTCATGATCCCACATCTGTTCATTTGTACCATGAATAATACTGGCTGGCCTTTGGACCTGGCAGATGTTAATGAGCACCAGGCCCTTAACCTCACCTTTGGGCAGACCTCCGTCACCACCGGATGGGCCTTGATCCATATTGCTACTTTAGCCTCTTGTGCTTTGCTGCTCATCCCCATCTTCTGTCTTGGCTCCTATGGAAACCTTGTGGTGTTCCTTTCGTTTTTCGATGGGGCATTCCGGAAGTTTCGAACCAACTTCGACTTTATGATCCTCAACCTCTCCTTTTGTGATCTGTTTATCTGCTGCATCACCGCACCCATGTTTGCCCTCATTCTTTTCTTAGATGCCAGGGAGAGCGATGGTGGAGTGTCGAAAGGTTTTTGTTTTGCCTTTCATCTCACCAGTTCGGGATTCATCATCATGTCTCTGGAAACAGTTGCAGTCATTGCACTGCACCGATTACGCATGGTTCTGGGCCAGCAACCAAACCATGGTTCCTCATTTCGCTGTACATTAGCCCTTACTGCCCTGCTCTGGACAACTAGTTTTACCCTGGCAGCGCTGGTGACTTTGCGAGCTTATCCTAGAACGTCTGGTCCCTGCCTGCCACACTTCGGTCTCACGGGGAACCAGGCAAAGGTGGTCTTGTACATATACCTTGCAGATTTTGCGTTCTGCGTGGCTGTGGTATCCATGGCCTACTTGATGATTGCACAGACATTGCGAAAGAATGCCCTGGTGAAAAACTGTTCCATCATCATGGTGGATACCACCCATCCCCCAGCAGTCCCCCCAACATTCGTTGCTGCAGGATTTGAAGGCATACAGTGCAATGTCCAGATGCCCTCCTTGTATCGCAACCAACCCTACAACAGGCTCCAACACATGCAGACTCACCGATTCACAAAGAAAAGTAGACAGGCTCTGGTACCAGGGGCAGGAACCAACTGCTGTGAACTGGTCTCCTCCACAAACATGTCAACAACCAAGGACTCCAAAGCTGTGATGACCTGTGTAGTCATAGTCATATCTGTGCTTCTGTGCTGCCTGCCCATGGGCGTGGCTTTGGCACAGGATGTGTTGTCACCAGAAAACAGCTTTAACCACTACCAGTTCGAGCTTTGTGGATTTGCCCTGATCTTCCTCAAGTCAGGCATAAACCCGTTCGTATACTCCAGGAACAGCACAGGTCTGAGACGACGTGTGCTCAGCTGTCTCCAGTGGCTAGCATTTAGTCTCCTTTGCTGCAAGCACAAAACCCGTTTGCATGCCATGGGCAAGGCCAGCCTAGAGGTCAACCGCAACAAGTCATCCCACCATGACACCAACTCCGCCTATGTGCTTTCACCAAAACCACAAAGAAGGCTGGTGGACCAAGCATGCGGGCCAAGCCTTTCTCGCGATAGCTTACCCAGTCCATACACCACAGCTGGACACAAATCCCGTCTGCCAAGCTCTTCTTCTCCCATTAACACCCGCATTGAGCCCTACTATAGTATCTACAACAGCAGCCCATCAGCTGGATGCAGCTCTACCAACAATCTTAAACAAATGAATTCTGAGACCACAGGCTTTGCTAAGTCTTATGTAGCCATGCATCATCACATTCACCAGGAGGTGCTGCAGGACTTCGAAAGCACCTCTGCTCATCAAATACCAGTTCCTTCAGTATGAACTCTGTGGTATCAGAATGTCTGCTGCTTTTGTGTTTAAGATGTTTTGTGTGTTGTTTCCTGTTGGTGGACTGGGTACAATAAAAGTCTGTTTGAACTGATTCAAAAAACAACAACATTTTTTGCAAAGTGCTCATAAAAAATTTAAAGCATATTGTATTTTCCTAACTACATGCCATTTTTACAAAAGGTCCAATGAGGCTTGATTGAAACAGTAATGAAATAGGTCTATATTTTAGGTCTTGGGAGAATATTTTTGTTAGGATCTTTTTTTGATCAATTTAAATTAAACTTAGGAAGAAAGAGTCAATGTGAGCATCAGTTGTACCAGTTGCAAAGTACTGTCTATTTTTTTCTTGTGTGTATCTGATTACCGTTAATTCATCAAGTAATAAATAGATTTTTAATAGTGGTTTTCAATCTGCAAATCATACTATCTGCTGTCTTTTCTGTGTTTAAGCTTTTTTTTTTAATATAATGGACCTGCACACATAGGTTTATGTTTTTGGAAACCTTTTTGAAGAAAAGGTTTCTAAAAACATATCAAAAAATATTCTTAGTTTCAGAAAGCAAAAACTAAGAATATTTCTTATTTTGCAAATTTAAACGTCTTAGCAGTTTGGACAGCTCTGGTCAAATTCCAATGTTCCATTGATATTGAAAATGAGTCAACAAATGTCAGGGAACAAACGTCTGCACGTTTTAATGTGCAAACTATTTATTTACAGAATTTCACATATGAACATAAAATGTGGCCTGTTTTGAAAACAAAATTATTTGAATTAGCTATTTTACCAATCTTGCAAAATTAACCCAACAAATAAGTTCTTCATAAAAATGTACAGAAAGCAAAATATTTATATACATTTTGTGTAGAAAATGCAATAATTTATTGACATTAAGATTTTTTGTAAAACATTAAATTAATTGGCAACCAAACTTCTCCATAAAACTGACCTTCAGTGATGTAAATCCCTTAGACATGTTCATTATCTTCAATATAAAATGTCTAAGTAACCAAAAAAAGGCAAAGCACTCCAATTTACAACTAGTGGCAATCAAGGAAAATATAACATGTACCTCAAACACAAAACACATTTATTTATATCGCCACACACAATTTTTGGATGTATTGAGGAGGCTTTATAGACTTCTATTAATTTCATCAAGATAACTCCAAACCCTAAACCATAAATACTACTACACTAACTCTAAGCATAACCTTAATTTAACTCTTTTTTGCACGGTTTATCAGTTTATCCTGTTTATCTTTCTGCTGCTTTAGCATGAAATGCTGCAGTGTGTACAGAGGATAAAGCTGTGTACTGATTTTACGATCCAGTTCAACAAACATCCACAGATCATTTAATTAGAAACACCAACCTGCTACTGGGTAGTGTCTGCTGTTGTAACCCATCTGCAATATCAGGGTACATATCTAGGCACTAGCTTGACTGATCAACAATGTGCATTTGTTTCTTTCCTGCATCACTAGCATTAACTCTAGTAATCATTGTGTGGTTATACAGTTATACAAATCAGCCCATCTGGTGTAAACCATCGTGCCACAGTCAAAACTAAGATCAAATTTTTACTTCCCATTCAAACAGTTGAGAAAAGAAAGTGTTAAGTGGAAAATTCAACAAGGAAATTTTAAGTAGAACGAGCAGCAATACAAAAAAAAATTATATATATTAACCTGTTCCAATAAATCTATAAAAAAAGAAAAAAAATCAACATCTGATTATGTGCCAAAGAAGAGGGAACCAGCAAATCATGATTACTGTAAATCCAGTTGACTGACATTTCAGGACCGTGCTGCAGACAAACTTATCATCTTAAGTCCAAACATGTTTAATGTTCTTAATGGATTTAAAAGAGAATTTCTGGTTCAGATGGCTACGTAATGTCCCAAGAGAAACTCTTCCAAACTTCAGGAAGAGCACATCTGCTTTAGAAAGTCACATTTAACTTTAATGCTAAAACCCTTCAAATTGTCTTTTTTTTCTTCTACCGCTCCAAGTTTTAGCTCGGGACAGAAAGAAGGCCGTTTCTATCAGCTGTGTCCAACACCTTACAGATCACTGGAGACTCAACCTAAATAAACAATAAAGAACTATAAAGAAAGACAAAAATATGTTTCCAGTTTACTTTTAAAATAACAACTTTAGCTCATACCCCGAGAATGTACTGGCACGTTTGTGGTTCCAACAGATAGACAACGACAGCATGAGGAGACTCAGATTCCTTACATCTAAAAGTGATAAACAGATTATTTCAGCACAGATCTATGCAGGCTTGAGCATACAGACTTTTACTGTAGAGAAGTGACTCACTTGAGCTTTACAATGACCTGTCTTAGTCTTCCTGTGAGGTCACATGTATCCCCATTGCCATAAAAATGTGAAACCAGCCTGTCAGTATAGAAATGTTACCAGAACATAATTAAGAACAAATATATTTTGTAAGTGAATTCATTATGTAGCAGGTAAACATACTTCACTTTCTGTGCATCGTCTTTCAGCTGGTAGGTACGAGCCACATTCTTTTTTGACCACTCCAAATGTTCGTTAAGATTCCAACTGCCCACCACAACAGTATTCCTCCCTTGCTCTTTGTCCTGAAATAACATTGAGACGAATGCATCACACACACGTGTACATGCAAAATTAAATCTAGGCATAAAAGAAATATGTTACCAAAAACATTTACACCTTCTCCAAATCCATTTGTCATTTTGAACATTTTTTAAATGAATATTTCTGGGGTTCTATATAATAAACCTTTAAATTATAACAGTTTTTAAGTACAGGTTTATCAGCATTAAATAAAATCTTGTATACATAAAGTAGCAATCAAAAAAAAAAAAAAAAAAAAAAAACACTTTCTTGCTCCATTATCCACTTCCTCTATTTTACCATATAGATAAACATTGCAGTTTTATAATTACAGAATGTAATCCAAAAAATTTACTTGCTTAAAAGGATGTGTTCATTTATAAGCAAAAAGAAATCAACTAACCATGTAATTAAAACAGAAGCGTTCAACCATTTACATAAGTCCGTGTCTACGTTTTCAGTTGACTTACTCAGTGAATAAGAGGCTGTAACATTTTAGGGTCATTCTAAATGTCTTAAGCACACAATGGATACAAGACTACAAAAACTGCAGAATTAATTTAAATTTTACTTACCTCGTGATACTGATGCACATGTTTTCCATAGCAGAATTCATATTTCCACCATCCTACACCCTACATACAAAAGAGGCCACATCAGTTTTATAAACAGCAACCTTCCAAAAGTGAGAAGGGATTATAAGAGAAATACTAAATCAATTCCTCTGAGATTTTGGGAATACTTGTGGGTCTTACCCCATGAAGACAGTAAGAACCACTAAGGAATTCCTTGATCAGCTGTTCATCAGTAAGTTGAGAGATATGGGTTGTTCCCACTGTGACCTGTGCTTGCCCACCAACCTCCATAGCTTTGTGGGTAGATGAAGATGTAGGCTCGCGCACAGGAGATGTGTCCCCCTGAAATAAAAATAAAAGACATTTACAAACAGTACTCAAAAAAAGGGTATCAAGTATTATTAAATATAAAGGGCGGCACGGTGGCTTAGTGGTTAGCACGTTCGCCTCTCAGCACTAGGGATTCCTGGTTCGAATCCCCATCTGGGTGGAGGTTCCATGTTTTCCCCGTGTCTGCGTGGGTTTCCTCCGGGTTCTCCGGTTTCCTCCCACAGTCCAAAAACATGGATCAAGTCAATTGAGTTCTCCAAATTGCCCCATATAGTGTGTGTATGCGTGCGTGTCTGTGTGAGTGAGTGTGTGCCCAGCAATAGATTGGCGCCCTGTCCTGGGTGTATCTGCCTAGCGCCTGAAACATTCTCCCCTGGATGGGCATGGGGAACCCCACCGCGACCCTAATATAGGATAAAGCGAAATGAATGAATTAAATATATACAAAATGATTATGAAAAACACAAAAAGTGACAAGTGTAAAAAACTAGAGAGTAAAAGAATTAAAGAATTTTATACAACTGAGCATTTATTAAACCTTAACTGTGTAAATGTATATATGCATGTTTTCCTCACCTCACCCTCAGAAGGAGGGCTAAAATGTGGCTTAAGCAGTTTCTCCTGCTGCTGTTCTAGTTGTAAGAGACCGAAAGGTTGAAGGGGGGAGCCTGACAGGGCCAGACAGGGAATGTCATTCACTGGTGATGTTTTGAACCTAAGGGCAAGTTGCTTTGTTAAGAATCAATACAATTCAACAGATGGAACCAAAATGTTGTACACCAAATTATACATGCACTGCTTTACAGGTAATTTATGCAGTGATGCAGTGGGACATAAAACAAGTCCACCTTTGTTCAGCCCTTAACCCAGACCACATGAGTATGATAATTATATTCCACATATCAAATGATGATCAACCAAAACCGAATGTACATTCTGTCAGCTACTCAATAGATAAAATTTGTAAATATGAAAGATTTAGAAACACTTTACATAAGAGAGACTAATGATGAAGTGGTTCCTTAGGCAATTGTCTGATGGTGGAAAGACATACGTCCTCCTTGCACATCCAACAATTTTACAAATCATAATCATGGGTTGTAAAAAACACAGTCTTCAAGAAGAAAGCCCTTGAAAGAGGTCACAGGAGAAAGGGGTTCACCCAAGTTGTTCTATATAATTTAATCTTTTTATTTTGGGCTCACACACCTTTATTTAATTTTAATAACTTGGCTAACATCTTTTATTAATGTGGACTGTCCTGTTACACACAAAAAAACAGTTAAGAACCTCTGTTTATGTCACCTGTATTTAGGATGAGCACATAGCAATGGGGTGAGTACCACTACTTCATACTCGCAGGTAGTCACTTCAGCAATGGAGAGGATCTCGTGCTTTGCCTCCGGGTGACAAACATACAGCACTGAAGTAGAACGAGGTTTATTCTGCTTTAATACACAGGGTGTCCCGTTCGCCATTTCGATTGGATAATATGGTGTGAGCTGGCCTTCCACATTCTTCATTTGCACCTGTGACATATAATTTGGTTTAATTTAAAACAAAACATCACTGCAGATTAACATAATCGAAAATGAAATTACTAAAATACCTCTTTATTGATGTCTGATCTTTCATTGGTTGGGGTTTCAGATTCTATGGGATAAGATTCGGCATTTTAAATAACTTACTAAAATGTGTTGAACACTGCACACAAAAATCCAAGTCCACTCCAGTTTTCCCCCCTTTGTCTCTACATGCGTTATTATGTGTATTGAAAGTTTAGCGTCAAAGAGAGTAAGGAATTAAGCTCTGTTCTTTATTCAGGGAATAACAGAACATGTACACTGTGATACTACCAAAAATTTTTGTCCAATGACTTTGTCTTTTACTTTTCTTTTTATCCATGAGCAGCTACACCAGGCAGAATCATTTTTCAATATTTTATTTTAATAATAATAATAATAATCACATTCATTTATACTTATTGTTTATAAAAAAATAGAATTAAAAGAACAATTCAGAACCTTCAGTTTACTTCTGTGACTGGTTTAATTTTAATTCCCCAGCACTAAATGTTAAAAAATATTTAATTTTAAAAACCTAGTACCTTCACAAGACTAATATTGAGCAAAGAGGTCAAAATGAGAGTTTTGTTTATGCCTTACTTGCACCAGTAGTAGGTTTACTGCTTATTGTCCCCAAGTAGTACTCCTGAACATTTAGTTTCTGCAACAAAAAAACAGAAAAAATATTCAGCATATTTTACACTAATTACATAACATTTATATACAGTTACATGTACACTTACATACATACGTACACACACATACATATTTGTACATACATAGAATACACACACACACACACACACACACATTTCACAGTCTAAACAATGATTTCATAGATCAATGTAGCTAAAAGCACATGTGGGTTTATTACCTTTACATTATTATTTATAATATAATTTGGCCATTTAACAGATGCTTTTATCCAAAGCCACTTCGAAAAAAAAACAATATTAAGGTGAATTTTAAAGATAATCAGACCTGCCCTGTTTCTTTGTCCTCATGGTACTGTCTCACATGTTTACCATGACACACCTCATAGGACCAGTAGGATTCAATCTGCAATGAGCAAAACCAAATCACATTCATTAAGGTACTTCTTTATCAAGCATTCAGCTCTTTAATTATTTTGGCTTTTAATATTCTCTGCAGATAAAAATGTAAGAATTCATGGAATCATATAAAAATGGTTAGGGTCCACAGTTTTTTTTTCATTTGTAAAATTGTATTGATTAAGTCCTGTATAAAATATTTATAAAGAAAAAATGGGTGGGGTACATAATAAGTTCACTCACCCTGTAAGAGCAGCTTTTCTGTGTAAATAATGGTGCAAGCAGAAGATCTGGACCAAGACCAGCATACTCCTTTTCCTCATTCTTTTGAAACAAATGCAAACAAAAAAAGTAAGCAATTACACACAATGTATAAGGAAATTACACTACTAAACTACAAGAAAATGAATTATAAATACAGAATTAACTTCATGTAAACAAATAATTAAATTTAATAATTTATAAGTTTTTTTATCATCACTAGAGCTACACCAATTAGAGATGTTGGTTGTAATATTCTAACATTAGTTCTTGTTTATATATACTGAAGCAAAATAAAAATAAAATAAAAACAGTATAAAAAATTTCATCAAAAACTATCATTTTTATCTCACCTCATCCAAACCAGACAGTGATGGTAACAAGCACTTGTATTTCTCTTTTTCTCCAGTGGTCATAATAAGAAAGTCATCTTCTTTATATAAAGGTCCAGATGATGGCTGCAAAACAAGTTTATATAGTTCAGAATAAATTATTTAAGAAGGCAGAGAATGTGAAAGTGAGCTAAGAAACTGAAAACTCAAAGCAAGTCTAGCTGAAAACCACACAGTGATGATTCACTCAGCTGGCTGGTGTTTCAGTTCTAGTTGTGTACAGAACAGATTAATCACTTAATAAATATTAGAAACAATGAAAAACAAAACAATTTATACTTTCCTTTTCTCAAATGTCATCAAGCACCCACTAACGCTCAAAGTAAGGCACAGGGGAATACAATACTGTCTTAAAACAACTTTACACTTTTCAAAAGCTTGACCAAGGGCCAAGCATACAAATTAGATTAGATTCAACTTCATTGTCATTGTGCAGAGTAAACAAGTACAGAGCCAACAAAATGTAGTAACATCCAAGATGTGCTATATAGGGCTCATTTACATATGAATACAATAAAGTGCATCGTGACTAGGTAGATAATAGGTAATTATAATTATTATTATAAACATTACACTATGTATGGTATGCATGGATATGAATAAAATAAATATAAAAGTAGTAAAGACATAATAGCAGAAAAATCCATCCATTATCTTCCGCTTTAACCTGTATTAAGGTCTATTAGGGTGCCCATCCAGGGGAGAACGTTTCAGGGGCTGGGCGGATAAAGACAGGACAGGGCACCAATCTATGGGCACACACTCACTCACTCACACAAACACACTCTGTATGAGGCAATTTGAGGCAGAAGGGTGCAGTAGCTCAGTGGTTAGGGCGTTGGGCTATCAATCAGAAGGGGGTTCAAATCCCAGGTCCACTGAAGTTACCAGTGTGGGTCCTTGAGCCTTAACTGTCATTGCTCTTATAACTCTCGCCTTAACTCTCAAAGACCCTTAACCCTCATTGCTTCAGGGATGTTGTGATTAACCCTGTGCTCACCTTGTAAGTCGCTTTTGGATAAAAAAAAACGTCTGCTAAATTTGGACAATTTAATTGTTTTTAGACCGTGGGGGGGGGACAAGAGAAGCCGGAAGAAACCCATGCGGACACGGGGAGAACATGGAAACTCCACCCAGATAGGGATTCGAACAGGGAACCCCTAACGCTGAGAGGAGAACATGCTAAACCACTAAGCCACAGTGCCGCCCAATCAAAGTTTTTAAAACTTCGACCATCTTACATTACTGACTTAAGTACAAGCACCATCATTAAAAAAAAGCTGTTAAACAACACACCCTGAGGGTTGCTACTACAAGCCAGAGACAAGAACTGCACGACAGATACACAAGTTCTGGGTTGCCTTCTGACGTCACTCCGCTTTCGCCCACGTCATGGTTTACAAACTATTGTCCGCTGGCGCCTATTACTATTACTAGTGTTGCTGTCTTGTAAGTCGCTTTGGATGAAAAATGAAATGAAATTTGGAGAATTAAATTGTTTTTAGACTGTGGAGGGGGACCCTGAGGGTTGCTACCACACGCCAGAGACAAGAACTCATTCATTCATTCATTATCTTTTACTTTATCCTATATATATATATATATATTAGGGTCACGGTGGGGTTCCCCATGCCCATCCAGGGGAGAACGTTTCGGGCGCTGGGCAGATAGACCCAGGACAGGGCGCCAATCTATCGCTGGGCACACACTCACTCACACAGACACGCACGCATACACACTCTATATGGGGCAATTTGGAGAACTCAATTGACTTGATCCATGTTTTTGGACTGTGGGAGGAAACCGGAGAACCCGGAGGAAGCCCACGCAGACACGGGGAGAACATGGAAACTCCATCCAGATGGGGAATCTAACCGGGAATCCCTAGTGCTGAGATGAGAACATGCTAACCACTAAGCCACCGTGCCGCCAGAGGCAAGAACTGCACGACAGATACACAAGTTCTGGGTTGCACTCTGACGTCACTCCGCTTTCGCCCACGTCACGGTTTACAAACTATTGTCCGCCGGCGCCGCGGTTGGTGTTTAATGGAGGTGTTTACCAGACTGAACTGTTCTCCGGGCCAGTTGATCCTGAAGTGGATCTCATCGGTGAATGAAGGCGCTGCCCCGCGGGTCGCTGAGGAACCAGAACCCAGCAGCAGCAGCAGAGAGAGACAGAAACACACCCGCACCGCGTACATCTCTTCAGCTCAGCCGCCGCTCTCACCACAGTGACGGCCTGAACGCCGGGCAGCTGAAAGCCAGCGACCCCTGCTCCTCAAAACGAGCCGAGCTTTTAATCACACCAATACTACTAGCGAGTCGCCACGTCCATTTCCGGCGTGTAAACGTTGTTTAGGCTTCAGGAAAGTGACATCATGCCGCGGTGTTTTGTGGGCACATGATGTGTTACACTATCTTTTGTTACCGTTTAATTCGGTGACTGCAGGGGGCGCTATTTCAACGACACCTGTAAATAACACCCTTAGAGAAATAACAAAATCAGAACTGAAACCGTGCAGTTCACATCTAAACTTTTAGTAATCCATCCCATCCATTATCTTCCGCTTTATCCTTTATTAGGGTCGTGGGGGAAAGTCTCAGGCGCTGGGCAGATACACCAGGGCAGATGACAGGGCAGCAATCTATCGCTGGGCACACACTCACTCTCACACACACACACACACACACACACACTCTATATGGGGCAATTTGGAGAATTCAATTGACTTGATCCATGTTTTTTGGACTGTGGGAGGATACCGGAGAACCCGGAGGAAACCCACGCGGACATAGGGAGGACATGGAAACTCCACCCAGATGGGGATTCGAACCAGGAATCTCTAGCGCTGAGAGGAGAACATGCTAACCACCTTTAGTAATCCATTTCATCCATTATCTTCCGCTTTATCCTCTATTAGGGTTGGGGGGGGGTTCTCCATGACCATCCAGGGGAGAAAGTCTCGGGCGTTGGGCAAATACACTCAGGACAGGGCGCCTATCTATCGCTGGGCACTCACTCACACAGTCACACTCTATATGGGGCAATTTGGAAAATTAAGTTGACCTTAATCCATGTTTTTGGACTGTGGGAGGAAACCAGGGAACCCGGAGGAAACCCACGTGGACACGGGGAGAACATGGAAACTCCACCCAGATTGGGATTCGAACCGGGAATCCCTAGTGCTGAGAGGAGAACGTGCTAACCACTAACCACTAAGCCTGCTTTATCTATATATTTTATATATATACAGTATATATAAAATATACTTTTGATCTCACATTAAAAATATGATACAGCTTAAATTATGTGTAATATCTAACATTCTCATTTGTTTTTAGTGTTCATCTAAGTGAACAGGAACACTTTAGTGGTTATCCATGATGTCCTACTTTACTGTGATATAAATGTGAGATGACTCGGGGCTTATACTCTGGCATTAACAACTACAAATAACAGGAACAGCTGAAAATACAATGAAAACCCTAATAAACATTTAAGCAAGTAAAAAAATTCTGAAGAAAACCAGTGAAGTGGTCAAAAAAAATGTAAAATAAATAAGTTTTTGCAAATACTTTTTATACAGATGTGATGTGTAAGACATTTGTTGTTATTAGACTAACCACCGAATGACTGTAAAACACTTAAATTATATAATTCTGAATAATTAATGTGCGCATGTACTTCTATTATCTATTATTTATGTGTTAATGCCAGGAGATTGTCTTACAACTCACACACATACAGCATCACTTTAACCTTTACACATTAACTTTTAAGCAGATTTCAACATAAATATACAATAAACAAGAAGTAAGGTAACTTTAATGTCTATGCAATAAAATCCCGTTTAATAAACAGTATGACAATAAATAACGAATAGCGTTCCAACACTCATAGCACCTTGGACAGTTAGCATATTACAGGTTAGACATGAGGACAAACAACTCACAATTCAGTTTATTCACTGCTTTTAAACCGTATAAGGACACTACCCCCAGAAGAAAACCATGCATCCACAGAAAGAACATTCTAATCCACGTAGAATGAACCTTGTTCACCCTGACTAGCAATTAAATCTAGGGTCTACACTAAAACAAAGTGCTTACTTTTGTCTCCATGCCACTCATGAATTTACAATTGAAATTTACAATTTACAAATACACATTACTTATTCCACACTCTATCATACTGAAAATTATGAGGGTTTGCTTACAGTACAAAAATACTGTACATCCAAGCAATACTTATTTATTAGGAACTAAGTGTTGTTGTGGCGGCACAGTGGCTTAGTGGTTAGCACGTTCGCCTCTCAGCGCTAGGGATTCCCGGTTCGAATCCCCATCTGGGTGGAGTGTCCATGTTCTCCCCGTGTCTGCGTGGGTTTCCTCCGGGTTCTCCGGTTTCCTCCCACTGTCCAAAAACATGGATCAAGTCAATTGAATTTTCCAAATTGCCCCATATAGTGTGTGTATGTGTGAGTGAGTGTGTGCCCAGCGATGGATTGGTGCCCTCTCCTGGGACTATCTGCCCAGGGCCCAAAACGTTCTCCCCTGGATGGGCATGGGGAACCCCACCGCGACCCTGATAGAGAATAAAGCGGGAGATAATGGATGAATTAATAAGTGTTGTTGTCCAGGCACTTGTATGAAAAATGTCAAGAACAATTATTTTGTTGGAAACTATTTTAAAAATACATTAACTACATCTGTTATTACTATAAAACAGTATTTCATGATGCCTTGGCCATAATTAGTATGCTCATGAGGAAGACCATTATGAAGAAGATCCACATGAAAAATCTGTCCATCACCTTGGCAACCTTCTTCCATTCCGCACCTTTGGCCTGGTGTGATCTTTGCTCTCGGAAGCAGTTGGCAATGTATTCAATGTTCTGCAACACTTTCTGGTGTTGAAAACATATAAATGTGCACTCTGCTGCATCAGTAACTTTGCTGTACTCATCTATATCATATGCCTTGCTGTACTGGCTTTGGTGTTGATATCCAAAGCTGTCATTAAGATCATAACTGTATCCATTAACCTTTTCAGGGATGGAAAGATCACTCTGCTGCAGTTTGTCCTCTCTCATCTGTACAGCATTGCCATCTCGGCCAATATGATGCACATACTTTGTTTGGTGAGTCTTTTGTCCTGGCCGGCCATTACACTGGTACCCATTGACCTGAGGATTTCTAAGGTGGGGACAGTCTCTGCCATAGTTATAGAGACTGTTAAACTGTCTGTTATCATGCTGATGATTATTGTAAAAACTGCTGTCAAAATAACTGTCGTATTCCAGACCAGCCAGTGAATCCTCAAAAAAAGAGGTGCTGCATTCATTCCTAGAGGTGGTGCAGTTCTCCCCAACCTCATACACGAAAAAGATCTTAGCCATGTAGTCATTGATTAAGACTTTGGCCCAGTGAGGCACTGGTTTGGCCTCTGTGCCACAGAAGTGAATGTTCATGATGAAGATCGTCAAGGATGTAGAGGCTGTAATCATTGTCATTGTTGCTATGTAGTACTTACCTGCAACATAAAGATAGATACTAAGTAAGCTACATTCATAATATTTGACAGAAAACATTAAAT
>JAFMOD010000331.1:126322-166722 GCA_019802435.1 Corydoras maculifer
CCACCCAAACTTACCAATGAGTGGCACATTCTCAGATGGAGGCATGCTCTCAGCCACCATCATCTGAAAAACAGTAAGAGCCAAAAGCACTGTGACCCCAAGTGAGACTTTTTCTCCCGAATCTGCAGGAAGGTAGAAACCAAGTGGTGCTAAAAAGGAGATGAGAAAACAGGGGAGGAGCAAGTTGTAGATGTAGAAGGAGGAACGTCTTTTAAGCAGCACTGTGTAGGTTATGTCAGGATAAGGGTCCGAGCAGCAGCCATACATGATCACATTTCTGACAGCCGGCATTCCGTGACACTCCCACTCCACATTCTCCACAAAGTCAGACAGGTCACCACTTTCCAGCCCACCCATGTTGATGTCCACCTATATACATAGATGTACATGTAAATAAATATTGCAATAACAGGGTACAGTTCAGTCTTTAGGTTTATAATCAACAAAAGGTTCATATAGTAAAAATTGTTTGCACATACAATTGGATACCTAATCGCCTATCAGCCCACAAATTCAGAATATCCAATCATTTTGTGAAATGGATTTTATTTTAAACCAGGGCTGGATTAAAGTGAAGATTTTTATGACACTGGTCTTTCATTTAAATAGACCTTACAGACCTCATACTCCTTTTTACAAGACTTTA
Organism: Corydoras maculifer; assembly: GCA_019802435.1. Classification (NCBI taxonomy): domain Eukaryota; kingdom Metazoa; phylum Chordata; class Actinopteri; order Siluriformes; family Callichthyidae; genus Corydoras; species Corydoras maculifer. Next base: position 126,969 of record JAFMOD010000331.1, read on the forward strand.
GAGTTACCAAGAGCACATTTTGTTAAAACCTAAATACTTCACAGAATTATACATTTGCTGTATAATTCTGAGTGCCTGGGTTCTCCGGTTTCCTCCCACAGTCCAAAAACATGGATCAAGTCAATTGAATTCTCAAAATTGCCCCATATAGAGTGTGTCTGTGTGAGTGAGTGTGTGCCCAGCGATGGATTGGCGCCCTGTCCTGGGTCTTTCTGCCCAGCGCCCGAAATGTTCTCCCCTGGATGGGCATGGGGAACCCCACCGCGACTCTAATAGAGGATAAAACGTAAGATAATAAATGAATGAATGAATTCTGAGTGCCGTTACATGTCAGTACTCAGTTATTGTTTTTAAATACATTTAATTGTATATTCTTATTCTGTAATTTGAAAAAGCTCATAAATGCTGCAGGGGACTGATAGCAGATAAATTCATGGTAACAGATAATCATTGTAAACTAAAGACTTGTGAATACTCAGTTAGTAATCCTAAAGTGTTTTATTTAGATATATAAATATATAATTCTTATTCTATTTAATTTCAAACACTGTTATTTTGTGTTAAATTTTTTTGTTAGGTGGTAGTTTACCTGGTTACCATTGTAGGTCCACGACCCAAAAGTGAGGTTGCACTGCTGGCTGTCAAAGGGGAAGTAGGATACATCTACAACACATGTACTCTTTGTGATGGCAGGAGCATCCCATGTGATCTCACCCGTATACCGTAACACCACATTAGTGTCAGGAGGACCTGAGGTGTCTTCTTCATCAGCACTGTATTTGTACAGAGTCAGCATTATGTTACTACACTGGAGCGGCTGCTTAAACAATTCATTAAGAAGAAGTTAAGCAAAAGTTAACAGTACAAATTTTTCTTTTTCTAAATTTGTTATTATATGTATTATTTAAATGAATACTTTTAAAAAATAGTCTGGTCAAACAAAATTCAAAGAAATTAAGGTTTTGTTTTTCATTAAAAATAAGATTTTTTTTTTTTTTCGTATTTTGATGATGCAAAAAAAAACTGTTTTTAGTATGTGTTGGGTAATAAATATAATTTTATAACTGTTTAATTACTTATTGTAAAGGACAATGTCGGGTCTCCAGACAAGATCACTAGGTATTCGGATAACTTCCAGGCCATCATACTCATCTTTATCCCAGCGCAAGTATGCATCATGCCAGATCTGCCGCACCCATAAATATGTGGTAAGCACCTGATTTCTTTCATCCTGTCAGTAAAACAAATTGAAATTCAGATAATTGTTCAAAGTTTCAAGTAACAGTTTTATAACTTCACTTTATCATTGTGAATGCCGTAATGTAGGATCCAGCCCATTAAGCCCACTCAGAAGAAACCAAGTGTTTAAGAAACCAAATCCAATTTGTGGAAAGTTCTTAGGGAGATCAGTAAATTAATATTTGATTAAGCTTGATAGTGCCGGAAACTCACTTAATGAGTTTCAAATGGCGGTGCTGATTACAGGGTCATTCAACACATTGTACTGCTTTTTTACATTTCCAATTCCACAGATCAGTTGGAATGTTAAATGATCAACCACAAGCTTTAGCTGTTAGCTAGAATGTTGTGTTGGAATATTAAATCCTTTTAGGGTTTAATAATTTTATTTTAATATTTTAGGCTACTGAAAAATTAGCCTAAAAAGTAAAATAAAAAAATAAAAAAATAAATAAAATTAAAAAAAAAAAAAAAAAAAAAAAAAAAAAAAAAAAAAAAAAAAAAAAAAAAAAAAAAAAAAAAAAAAAAAAAAAAAAAAAAATATATATATATATATATATATATATATATATATATATATATATATATATATATATTTATATATATATATATAAATATATATATATATATATAATGTAATAGTATCAAGTGGTTTAAAAAGTCTACTCAAATATACAAAGACGTGAACAAGTAGCAGCATTTGAGTGGATTTAAAGTATAAAATACATAAATACTTAAAACTGGCTTATACTAAGAATGTGAATTCATATCTTTTGATGTTTAGTTATCAATGTGAACTTATAAGTTGGTGGAGAATGAGATAAGATTGATAAAAAAAAAATCATAGTGTCAGGACTGCAACATTTTCTAGTATTTGGATGAGAAATTGTTGAGTTAATATAGAGACGCCTGTCTTAAGTAAACATATTAATTATTTTGGCAAATCTCAGACTTTATTAATATCTGTGCTAAAACTAAAGAGAAGACGTGTGTGAGGTCTTTATCTTATGAGACACATTTCAGCAACAGAAGACTTATGCTAAAGGCAGACACCAAAAAAGCAAGCTGAAGCAAAGAGTGGCAAGAAAAAAACTTCCTGTTAAGTTCATTATAAGAAAGAAACTAATAACTGGGAGAACCAAGACCCAGTCAGGGATTCATCCGCCTTGAGCAGCCGGGCACCTTTACAAATCTTAATATTCTGTGTTGGATTATTTCAATTAAATCAAACTTTGTTAATGCATATATTAAAGTATATTTTATTACATAAAAATGTATTGGCCATTAACATTAGTTTTATTACCAGGGATAATACTATACCACTTATATTTTCACAGTTGTTAAACTGTCAATATACCTGTAATGAACCAAGAAAACATGATCTAATCATTTATTTAAACCTAACTCATACACCATGTGTTTGGGGGTTTAAACATTTGAGTCTGTACTGGTGAATTGACAAAACCGACCACAAAAAGACCAAAAGAATATGCGGTTGGTTGTTTTACATCTTTGCCGTCCATGACATCGATATCTAAGGAAACATGTTAAGTTCAACAGACCAGCTTAGTGTGGTTATTTCCTGTGTGTTGGGTTTACTTGCCATGTCTTTGATCTGTGAGAGTGTAATCTGCAGCGTAACATTGAGGGCCTTGTCTGTGTCTTCAATGGGCCGCAGAGCCTTGGAGTAATTCTCCATAAGGTCATTCAGCAGCTTCTGAGCATAGCGACCCTGAGCAGACAGCCCAACTGTGTGAAAAGGGTGTGCGAGAGAAGCAAGAGTGGTTGTTGAAGCAAACAACTCTTCACAAAGCAAAATACAGCGAAATGAACGAGGAATTGTTGAAAATAAAAAAACATTTAATTTTACACTCATCGTGATTTATTTAAGTTTGATACATATGTATTTTAAAAGTTAATTTAAGTGAATAAAAATAAAAAGTTTCACATCATCACAGTATTCCTAAAATCAGAGCACAGAACAAGGAAATATGAAAATAAATTCACCCTGAAATATAATAAGGCAAGTAATTTTAACCTGATAGAAAAACTTTGATTGTAATTAAAACAATTACATCTGCAGATTACATCTCAGAGTTTCATAAACTGATATTTATTACCACAATTAGAATGTTTCCAAATATAAAAAAAAAAAGAAAAGAAAAAAACAAGCACAATGCGATTCTTAAACTTATGATCAGTACTCACCTTGTAGCCACATACTAAGAAGAATCCCACTAACACAAGCCTTCATCTTACTTTACTGCTTAGCAAAGTATTAAGCAAAACTACGACACCTCCTATCAGCTGTTTATGTGAAGCCTTTGTTGTGAGGACATAATGTATGGAGATGCAAAATAGTCCTAGTGAGCTGCAGGAAGTCTTATAGCACTGATAGTAATGCCAAAGGCCTGAATGTCAATCCCTCTGTCTGTGGAACTGGACCTGGGGTATCATATCTCACACACACACACACACACACACACACACACACACACACACACACACACACACACACACACACACACACACATACCCACACACAGATCAGTCACAGATCACCTGAGAAAACTGGATGAAATTTGTTTCATTTCAATTTTAAATATTGTTTTCAGCCTTTTAAGACAGAATATTACAGAGACATTTGTACTATTCCTCTATTTGTGAAGTTCTTTAACTAATTGTGCATACTTCTGACTAAATAATGTCCATCCTACACTATATGGAATCTAATCATTATGTTTTTTTTAAAGTAATTAATTTTAACAAATATCTATATTAAGAGATTTTATGTATTGGATATAATAAGCTAAATATAAAACCTAAATTTCTAACTGACCCATTGATTTGTTAATGTCACATTCATTTCAGAACAAATATAGTAAATGTACAGATGTGTTATTTTAATAAGCAAATCAGTAAAACATAGAATTTGACCAGGAGGTGCAATTTTTTTGTATAAACCTATATAGGTCCAGAGAGACATATTAGTTAATAAATACTAAGCAATGCTCAATAAGTGCTAGGACAGCGTTCGTCTCAGATTCACTGAGCATCTCTTTCTTCAGCTAAAGTAACTGCAGACAGCAAAAGAGCTTTGTTACTTTAAATATATAAATCATCCGATTCTATTTTTCTTTCATCTACAGGCAGCTTGGTTTCTAGTCCCTTTAGAAGTAGGTTTAACGTCAACTGTGCTGTTTCACAATCCCCTCCAACACCTACTATGTAGTCAAAAAACAGACGCGTATATACTCAGACAGGATAGCAGAGTTTGAGTTGAAAAGAGATCAGATGACTTACACAGGAAGTGGTTCTTCTCAAGGCCTCATGTTCTTCTACCTCATTCACTCAGTCCTCTCGCTTACTCACTTGCTCTCCTACCTTTTTCAGATGGGTGGGTTAGGTTCATGCAAAAAGGTTCTGCTGAACTACAAACCCCATGATGCAATAAGAATTGACTGCCGGTATAGACTGTGTGTGCATAAATCTGTTAATAATGATTTATAAATTACAAGTTTAAGGGCAAAGGTTTGCATATCTTTGCATAAGATTTCTTTCAAAGATTATTCTGGGTCCAAGCTCTAGACAGGGCAGATAAGACCCTTACTTCGAATTCGAAGTCGAATTTCTTTTCCCTCTGTCTGTGTGTTTTTTTCCCCACACTTCAAATACAATGTTGTTTTTAATTTAGTTTTAGGTGTGTCAGACCTGCAATTAATTAGTAACCTGTCTGTGGTGTTAAGATAGGATAGGCTCTAGCATTCTCTGTTATATAAAGAATAAACAGAATGAACAAACAGACTGAGGAACAGCTTCATAGCAGAATCTGTAAGACTTACAAACTCCATCTAACAAGACAAGACATTCACACATTTTTATCATCACTCCACCAAAATACCTCATCATCATCCCATCTCACAGTTTTACACTTTTACATGCTGCTATATTTATAGTTTATATTTATTCCATTCTACTTTTATATATAGTATATATATATATATATTCTCAAATTTATTTTATATACATATATTTATATATTATATTTATAGTTAAATATTCTATATTTGTAGTGGTATATTATATATATAATATATATATATATATATATTCATTCATTCATTATCTCCCGCTTATCCTCTATTAGGGTCGCGGTGGGGTTCCCCATGCCCATCCAGGGGAGAACGTCTCGGGCGCTGGGCAGATAGACCCAGGACAGGGCGCCAATCCATCGCTGGGCACACACTCACTCACACAGTCAATTAACTTGATCCATGTTTTTGGACTGTGGGAGGAAACCGGAGAACCCGGAGGAAACCCACGCAGACACGGGGAGAACATGGAAACTCCACCCAGATGGGGATTCGAACCGGGAATCCCTAGCGCTGAGAGGCGAACGTGCTAACCACTAAGCCACCGTGCCTATATATATATATAATATACTATATTATATTTCACGTCACATGTGTAATTCTCATTACTTCAAAATTTTAATTTAAATAACAGGGTAATCAGGGTCCATGACCGATAATTTCGTAACTATCTCATGTAAAAATGTGATATTAATGATAATAAAATTTTCTTGAATCTTGAAACCCATTAGAAGATTAATTAAAAAAAGACACCAGAAGTCACTTTTTACAATTTTTTTTTTTTACTAAATATGTTAGATTTATTCGAATCCCCATCTGGGTGGAGTTTCCATGTTCTCCCCGTGCCTGCGTGGGTTTCCTCTGGGTTCTCCGGGTTTCCTCCCACAGTCCAAAAACATGGATCAAGTCAATTGAATTCGTGTGCCCAGCGATGGATTGGCACCCTGTCCTGGGTGTATCTGCCCAGCGCCCGAAACGTTCTCCCCTGGATGGGCATGGGGAACCACACTGTGACCCTAATAGAGGATAAAGCGGGAGATAATGAATGAATGAATGTTATGTTTAAAACCTACAACACTATTACTTGGGTAAACAATAATCTTGTGGGGCGGCACGGTGGCTTAGTGGTTAGCACGTTCGCCTCTCAGCGCTAGGGATTCCCGGTTCGAAGTGGAGTTTCCATGTTCTCCCCGTGTCTGCGTGGGTTTCCTCCGGGTTCTCCGGTTTCCTCCCACAGTCCAAAAACATGGATCAAGTTAATTGAATTCTCAAAATTGCCCCCTATAGAGTGTGTCTGTGTGGGTGGGTGTGTGCCCAGCGATGGATTGGCGCCCTGTCCTGGGTCTGTCTGCCCAGCGCCCGAGACGTTCTCCCCTGGATGGGCATGGGGAACCCCACCGCGACCCTAATAGAGGATAAGTGGGAGATAATGAATTAATGAATAATCTTGTGAGAATGTGAAGCCAGAACATGGGTTTGAACAGACCTGGGGAACTGCCACAGTAGGCTCACACATATATAGTCATTTATGTTCTGGTAGACTACATTTCCCACAGTACATTTTGTAGCCACATTGGTTCAAGTAAGATTAGCGCAGGTCACTAATCTAGCATTTAAGAACAGACAACAGCACATTTTTTCAAAACATGTTTATTTAGTACCACAATATAGCAGACAGTAACTACTGTTAGGTTTTTATAATACTTTTAAGTAATTTAGTAAAAGAAATAATGTAAAGTAAAACTTATGATAAGTTGAATGGCTCCAGGGAATAGAGAATGATCAGGTGGGAGATTAGTGTGTGTAAACTGTAAGGATGACCATTTGTTTTATGAGAATGAGAAGGAGTAAGAATGTCTGCTCTCAAAATTCAATTATTCATTATCTTCCGCTTATCCTATATTAGGGTCGCGGGGGGGTTTCCCATGCCCATCCAGGGAAGAACGTTTCGGGCACTGGGCAGATACACCCAGGACAGGGCGCCAATCTATCACTGAGCACACACTCACTTATACACACACACTCTATATGGGGCAATATTGAGAATTCAATTGACTTGATCCATGTTTTTGGACTGTGGGAGGAAACCGGAGAACCCGGAGGAAACCCACGCAGACACGGGGAGAACATGGAAACTCCACCCAGATGGGGATTCGAACCAGGAATCCCTAGTGCTGAGAGGAGAACATGCTAACCACTAAGTCACCGTGCCGCCCTGGTCTCAAGATGACCTGTCGAAATGTTTTATTGGGACTGGGGGCTCAGGAAGTCCCCACCATATATGGAAGGTCCATTCACAGTCAACGACACAGAAGAAGGATTTAAATGGAGAGTAGAGAACTTCGTCCATATTTTTCATTGTTTGATATTTTACACTCTCTATTCAGTAAAACGCAATAAATTATTTTGGAACGAAACCGCCGCCTTCTGACCGTTTTTTATGAAACATAACAACTACTTACAGATTCAGCTTTCAACATGTCATGGTTAGCAACTCCCAGTATAACATTCACCACACTCATCTCACTTTACCAGCTTTCGTCCTGGTCCGCCCGCATACTGGTCCATGGGGAAACGCCTTCAGACTTATAACCAAGTTTTTATTCATTATCCTGGGACCATAAAAGTACGTTGTGAGGACGGGGGGTTGAGGGGTGGATGATTGAGCAACTGATTGGCCCATTAAATCATTGTAAATGCATTTGTTGTTTATATGGTCATAACTGTTGTGCATCAGGTGGGGATTTAATAGAAAAGTGGTGCTAGTATTTTGGGTATTGACAGTTAAAATGGACTTTAGCCACTTTTGCGGCGAGGCTGTGTGTTTTGCATTCTAAAATTTGTATTGCCTAATATGGCTGGTTTAGGTTTTCTTTTTTGAACAAACATATACTTTTGTTTATGATTACTTGGCTCTTGCACACCTGTAAATAAATGAAACCCATCTTGCACTGAAAATCTACTGCTCCTGGGTCATTTTCTGCCCAACAATGCCTCCTCCTTCTAAAGTGAGCCAGCTGTGCTAAGGTGCCCGCCTCACAAATCTACTTGCATGGTTTTCTGACCATGCACTCTATACTCCTGAATGTACATGAACATATAAAGCATTGAAAGAATAATATTTTAAAATATTTAACACAGAAAGTCTAAGTGGATGCAGAGAATCCGAGATTTTCCTGATTCCAAAAAAGTGAGTTGTGTTATATGCTTTAACATCATAGCTTATATCATATTTTGTTTATAAATATGTTAATTTATTACTTTATTTTACTTTAACCAAAGACACTTGAGTATTGTATCATACAGTGGGTTGCAAACGTATTCATACCCCTTGAACTTTTCCATATTTTGTCACATTACAACCACAAACATAAATATATTTCACTGGAATTTAATGTGAAAGACCAACACAAAGTGGTATACAATTGTGAAGTGGAATGAAAGTTATACATGAATCAACAATTTTTTAACAAATAAAAAACTGAAAAGTGCGATGTGCAAAATTATTCAGCCCCCCTGAGTCAATACTTTGTGGAACCACCTTTTGCTGCAATTACNAAAAGGGGGCTGAATAATTTTGCACATCGCACTTTTCAGTTTTTTATTTGTAAAAAAATTGTTGATTCATGTATAACTTTCATTCCACTTCACAATTGTATACCACTTTGTGTTGGTCTTTCACATTAAATTCCAGTGAAATATATTTATGTTTGTGGTTGTAATGTGACAAAATATGGAAAAGTTCAAGGGGTATGAATACTTTTGCAATCCACTGTATGTACAACCCTAAATAAATAATAGACTGAATTAAAAACCATAAGTATATTTAAAATAAGTATATAAGTTATTTATTGCATTGTGCATTGTAACAGGTTTGCATGTGGCAAATTCAGAAAGGAGATGTTGTGGCAGTGTCAGGTGTGTTCAGACAATTTATAAGTGTGATAAGTCTATTGGGTTTTCATACCAGTCTGACAACAAGCAATGTAGCGCACTACTGCACAATGACTATGTACATAGGCTTATTAGCATAGTTTATATTTATATTTCTGTATAGTTTACATTTCTATTTATAAATACTTTTGTTGTCATATTATTGCATGCTTATTTTATCTTTTATTACTTGCTTTATTACTATTTCATCGTACAGGGAAACAAAGCAACACTTTTCTTTACAGTGCATATACCAATAAAGCTAAATTGAATCTAAACTTCTGGTAACTTCTGGTAATGTTGACATTGGGGGGGGGGGGGGGTTTTACCAGCTTGTTGCAGAGAAGAGCGTAGAAAGTAGTAGTGTCCTTAGCGTTACTTCTTGCAAATGTAATAGCTTCATTTACTGGAGGCAAGAAAGGCTAATAACACCTGCCAAATGGCAGCGGTCTGGGAGTTCTAGTGTTAAATTATATTATTATTAGATTTTTTTTACATGCATGATTTTGCCAAAAATATATTTAAATTACAATTACAAGTGTGTTCCTGATACTATGCATATTCCAGACTGAATTTAGAATTGGTATTGTTACTGTATGTTTAAGTTGTACATGTGCAGTTCTGCATTGGTTTAAAAACAGACTACAGCACCAAATGTTTCAAAGTAAGCCGCTTTCTTTCTCTGGATGTTAGCAGATGGTGATAATACATCAGCATACTGATCACTCTGTGCATGTATTCTGTGCAGGCACATACATCTGTTTGAATGTTTAAAACAGAAATCTCTTAACTGATAATGCATTGGATTTGACGCTACAGCTCAACTGTCAAAATTCAGCGAGTATGCAAGCCTTTAAGTATACTTCTGATTTCTGTGTGTGAGCAAATTCTCATGTGGTAAGAACTCAATGCAGGTGTTTCCTGTTGGAGTGAGAGAGATTGGGGGTGGTATCACATTAGACTGTATGTGTTTAGACGCTGACATTCTAAAATCAGACAAGATAAACTGACCTTTACACCTATTTTGTGCCACATCATGTATCTAGGTGTGTGAGTGTTTGGGTCAGTGTGGTGAATTACTTTACTATATTATATTATTATATTACTTTACTTTTGAATGCATAAACTAACAAATAGTGCTTCATTTCACTTGCATCCAGAACGTGCAAACAATTTTACATATATTAATAAATCCTGTGCACATTCTTACTTTCCTTACTGTAGAGTGTACTGTATTTTAAGCTTGTGCATTAATATTACAATTTGCATAATGTTAAAGATCATATTTTAGTGAGTAACAATGAGTACATTATTCTGTAAAATGATTGTAAAAGGCACGTAAGATCATATCTCTATGTAGATTTTGAAAACTATGAAGTGCTGTAAGGGTGCTGTGATCTCCTGCTGGGAAGTGGTTTCTGGGGTTTGTACCCTCTACAATTCTCCAAAAGCGCAGGCCTATACCACGCCACTGTTTTCATCAACCACATCATGTATTCCTTAAAGTTACATACAATTGTTCTGAGCTAATAGCATGTCATTCACTAAATAAATGCACATCATATTTAAGCTTTTAAAGAAGAAACTGTAAAATATGCTTTTTTAAAAAATATTGTTGTATAAACTATATTTATATGCATTCATATTAACGAAATCATATTTGACATTTAAGCAGAATAGTTTTTTGAGAATGTTAACCTATTAAAGTAAAACAACACATTGCTATCTTTAAATACATATATACACATATTGTAGACTGACTATTACCTTGAATAATATTTAATGAAATGTGTGTAAATAACTATGTGAGTCCAATATCAGTATAACTTTAACAATTAGTGTTAAAAAATGAAATTCAAATAATATACATTTAAAAATACATTGGTTTAGATTATTACACATGTGAATATTACTTTTTATTCGGTGGTAAAGTCAGTGTTCTTATGGCCATACACATATAAAACATTATGCATCAGTTTGTAAAAATATTTTAAAGTTGTTGAGTTTTAATAAGGTAGCATACCTAATTTAAATACAAAAATTATTTGGAAGGATGCACACAAACTATTCAATTACATTTGTACATTTATTAATTACAGTTTAAGAATAGTAACTGCATTAAAATGTAAGGTGTAATTGTTAACTTATTTTCACTTAAAGTTAGTTGCTGTCTAAATCTCGCATTATACTGTACGAACAGTGTAAATATTAAACTATCCTTGTTTTAAGATTTGTAATGACAATATTTGGAAAACATCCTACGTTGCACTGGATGCTGTACAAAACTGTAACATTTTAATAATATACCGTTGCCTTCAATGTAAAATACTACTAATTTATTTAATATGTAGAAGAAAATATTCAATGTTACATCTTTACATATAAAGAAAACCCATATGAATTAAAAAACTGTTTGCAAAAGTAGTTTATATCTTTTTTCAACAAAATAAAATACTCTTTTACATTATTGTATTTGTTTTCTATTTTATTGATAGTGTTCATATGATCCTTCTGATCACAGGAATGTCTGCGATTAGTCACCACTGATTAATACAGAAAAAGTTTCACAAATGGCTTTTAAATCCCATTAACAGGAAAATGTTTTGGTTAAAATCAAAGGAGGTTCTAGATCATTTGAAATAAGGTGGGGGGGGGTCAGGCTGGGCTCAGTGACAAGTTAAAATTGAAGCATCATTTTGTTGCTTATTCTAAAGTGTGGATAATAAAAGACAAATGTCTATTTTCAAATATGGCATATTATATTATTCAAAAAAATGTGACTTAAAAATTATTGGGGGGGGGGGGGGCATGGGGAGGCTTGTTGTCACAGAGGCATCCCCCAACGGAACCATCATTGTTTTGAATAATTAACATTATTTGAAATTATTTGTATAAAATTTTTTGCTAAATATCCTGTACTTTAAGACACTTCTAAGAGGTTTTTCATAAAAACGAACACTATATTTAAAGTTTAAAACACAAAACAGTAAACATAATTCTGGACACACTGCTAAATTACAATGCAACTGTCGCAGAGCTGGTGGCAAGCAGAGACACAAAGACAGCTTTTCACAAATAGGGAATATTTAACCCCATTAACTATACAACTGATAGTTATGCATGTTTTTTTATGTGTTTTTTAATTTGAAAAAAAAAAATCACTTTTGTAAAGGCCAGGTAAATCACAATTTACACACGGTGTAAATAAAGTAAGCCGTCAGATACATGGATGCTTAATTTTTTGTTCAGATTAAAGAAAGATTGAGACGTAAAAGTAAAGAAAGCGTACCTGCAACCTCATTTTCAAACATTAACAATTGAGAAGGAATTTGTTTGAATGAATGTATTCAAATAGTGAAAGAATTTCCCGATTTTCAGTAAATTGCATAACCCCAAAGCTCCCAGTCTATGTGGCTTGTTCTATTAACAATGCAAGTGTTTCTAAAAAGCTAATGAGTTAATTAAGAGAAAACTGCCCAGAGAGACTTTAACGCGTAAAAATTTAACACTAAATACTAAACCTGGACACAAGACACTTTTAAACAACTGCTGCAGTGATTTTAACATGCAGTTCCTTTCAGGTTACAGTGTTACATTCAAAAATTGTATCATTAAATGGTTAGAAAAATTATTAAACATAGATAAAAACACTAATAACACCAACAAAAAAAAACCTTTAAACCAATCAAACAACCTAATTAAAAGTTCAATACACAACAAAGATTAGCTCCCAGTGGACAGCGCTAACTGATAATTGGTGTCACCTGTTTTGATGCTTAGAATGCTGGTTATTATAGCAACGGGGAAAATTAGCAGCCGAAAAGAACTCAAGTTTAAGGAGACAGTGGGAGAAAAGCTTACAAATATTAAATATGCTTGCCAGCATCTAAGTAGAGGATCTGTAAGGTTTTTGGGTTGTGTAATGGATAGTGGTGAAGGAGCATTGCATGGGTGCAAGAAAGCACGGGTTGAAAGAAAATCTGGAAAATTATGTGGCATGGACAAGAAATTAAAACTGAAAAGCTTTTGTCTCCTAACATTAGATCTATAAAAATCCATACTGATATGCTTTTAACCTTCCTTTAAAAAGTCCTTTAACCCAACTGTAATCTAAAATATCACAGACCCAGTATTCTGTAATGAAGTATGGGATAAATACATTTATCTGAGGTGTTTCTAAGTAAACTATCAGCAGTGTGTCCAGTCTTTTGATCTAAAACATATACTCCAAAGTACAAAAAACAAGCAGTTTAAGTTAATTTTTAAAACAGTTAAAATGCTTATGCTGATAAACTTATCATTCTTTATATGTTATACACCGTAAACATTTCGGGATGTCCATTGTTACACATGATGTAGTTCAAGCATGATGTACTTTCAGTCATATTTAATGCAACAAGACAAACATGATGAAAAAGTTATTAAAGATTTTTTGAAGAACGGTTAAAAAAGTGTATCCTGTAGAAGTGAACCAGTCTGACACATAAAAAACAAGAATAAAAACAATGTAAATTTAATATAATGTGTTTTCTTTTTGATCTTAAATCCAATTCTGAAATCATGTTATGTAAGTAGAATTTTTATTTGCCAAATAAAATGCTGTTGTAGAATATAACTGACAGGCATAAGCATGTCAGTAAAAGTTAATATTCTTATTAATGTTCAAAAAGTGTTGGTTGTTATAGAAATTAAACATTTCTGATTTGAACTTGCTTAAATAGTTTTTGAACGTATTAAGATTGTATTAGGAGTCCTTTACTAAAAAAAAATACAATACCAAACTTACAGCAAAGTATTCTACATTAGTAAAATGTGTGACTTGTTATGTTAAACATTAGTTTATGGTAAACAGATTTTCAGCATGTCCACATGTCCTCAAGAAATCTGGCAAAGATTAAAATCAAAAATTCTCCTGCGTGTGCGTTTACGAGCACTATTAATGGCTGTGCGCACGGCACATTCAAAGACCTGTTGAACACCTCGGTTGCTGAGAGCCGAGCACTCCAGGTAGCCTTTGGCTCGAATGTCTTGAGCCACCCGTTTGCCCTCTGATGCATTTGTACAACGGTCAGTATATGGCCCCATTTCTCTGTGATCTGTCTGGGTGGCCACTACTAGCACAGGCACACGGGGTAGATATTGGCGCACCTCACCAATCCACTTCTGTTGAATACTTTGCAGTGTAGCGGGGTTTGCAACTGAGTAGCACAGCAGGACCACATCAGCTTGCTGATAGGACATCGGACGAATTTGCCGGAACGTGTCATTGCCTGCCGTGTCCCATAAGCCCAAGCTGATTTGCACACCATCCATAAAAACATCCACACCAGTGTTCTCATAGACCGTGGGCCTGTAGTTGTCGGGAAATGTCTCTGAGGTGAAGCGCACCAGCAATGCTGTTTTGCCCACTGCACAGTCCCCAACAAGGACACACTTTACTGAGGTTTCACCCTCTGGGTTCATCATCTCACAGCTCTGTGGAGAGTTTAGTATTTAATTGGTATTTAATGTCCAGTTTGGGGACTTTCAAAAAAGTAGAACAAATACAAAAGCCATTCTGGGGAGAAGTATTAAGCCATGTTGTGAGCACCATAGAAACATCAATTTGCAATTCATAAGGATCTCTTTGTGGCTTTTAAAACAAACCAGACATCTGTCCAGACAGAAGGCCGGGCTTGTTCAGATCATATGATTAATATCCAATTATTTTTAAAAGAAGGGTTGTAAGAGGAGGGTGTAGTCTTTTGTAGCTCCGCATCATTGACTTTTGCCCGCTTCGTGTAGCTCTTCAGTTCTACAAACAAAATGAAATAAACATCAGAGGTATAACAATACATAATATAATTCTAACCTCCAAAAGACAAAAGATATTTCTATAAAAAAGGAAAAGGCTTGTTCAATTAAGTCTGTTCTATATAATTAAAAAACTCATATCCACATCCTTCCTATCAATCTGATTACTTTTTAAAATTTACTATAACCAGTTTTTATTATTTGTTAGTAGGATGTTGGGTACACTTTACTATACATAATGACAAACTGGGGTTGGTTATTAAACACTTTGAACTGAAATTCCAGTGCTATCTTAAATCAGTTATGTTCGTTTAGACAAGTAAATGTTAATAAACAACTGTTAGAAATAATCTAGAATGACGGAAGTAAGAACTTAAAAAGAAATGGTCTTTCTATTGTACTGAACATCAGTTAGATAAGCTTATATTTTCTAAATAATTAGAAAAGATAGTTAATTTTTAAGCATTTTTATGATATAATCAGCTTTTTAAAATAAACGATTTATGGTAGATATATAACAATTTTATATTTAACTGCCAGATATTATTATAGGGTGCATTCATTAAAGTATATGTTAAGAAAGAAAGAAAAAAAACTAACAAAATGAAACATTTTAGACATTAATTAAAAGGTACATTGCTAAAGATGTATCTCATATATATATATCTTTTTATATACATACAAAAAAGTACTTACCAGTTTATGGTCTGTTGACTCTCATTGCCTTCTAAACTTTTGGAGAAACTTCAGTAAAATATACATTGAAAAATCTCAAAAGACTTTTGCTGAGACTGATTATGTGGAAATATGACACATTTAAAAGTATATAAAACAGAGGGATTCATTAAATAGACTTCAAAACGACTTGATATGTCGTCCTCAGAGAAGGGGAAGTGAAATATGGGGCTGTTTTTTTCCCTGTGAAATCATGCACGACACCTCCCAGCATCCGTTGTGTGTGCATGTGTGGTTCTCGACATATTTGCAAGCTTTGTATTCATGGTATTACTGTATGCTTAAGTTCACATTAGAAAAACACAAATTCAAGTTCTAGTTGAATAGCTTACACCTGGCAAAACTGAATCGACTTTAACATTGTTATATATCTTCAGTGAGTACGTACACTGTTACGTTTGGTTTGTCTCAGAAGCAGCTGCGAAGATAGAATACTTAAGATAAACCAGAAATATTCATATACTTTTTGCATGACCTTTGTTCTATGACTGATTTAAAAGCTTTTCTGGGTTTTGATTACTTATTTTAAAATATATTTTAACAATGAAGTGAAATATATGGTGCTATTTTTTGTGTCTTGCTCATTAGCCAACTTATATAAGAAAATACAGATCTGTAAGTTACGTTAAAATCACTTACATGCTCCTTATTTCTGTTAAATCACTAAGTATGGCAAAGTATTGAAGCAAGTTGACTAATGAGGGTAATGTGGTCACTAATAGAAACTGTACTAATAGCTAATAGGTTTGGCAGTATAATGTAACCCTTATTTAGATTAGTTACTAAAAAAAACATATATATTAACATACATATTAAATAACACATCTGTTTTAACAATTATTTACGAGGTTAATAAAAAGATTTTTACTAAGTTTGTAATAACAATTCTCTCAAGTATTAAGCTTTTTAGTAAATCATTTAATATGTTGTTGTGCCAGCTAGTTATTGCGCTAGTTGGCATGTTGTTATCTGCGTTTACATTAGAGGCCGTGTGTAACTGAAGCAGGTTGGGTAAGTTAATTGAATTAAAACCTATTTAATCTTAATTATATTTAGAAATACCTTTAAAAATGCTAAATTGAATTCTTAAAAATAGGAAATTGCATCTGATTGCAATATCTGCAGGGAATATCATGTAAATACACTATCACGCACAGATAAAATCATGATGCACTTCATCTGAATCGAATCTCAAATAAAGTAGGAAAAAAATAGTAAACAAATTTAAAACCTCATACTATTTACTGTAAAAAAGAAATTGTGAGGATTCTAAAAAACCGAGTAAAATAGTGTTAAAATCAAACCACTGACGTTGACATATTTATGTCGCCCCCTAGTGAAACCAATAAAACAATATTTTACTTTTTACCTCATGGAGAAACTTGACCTTTTATATATGAGCTTCGAGAAAAAGCTGAGTTATATATTCCCCCGCCAACGTTCTGCAGTTTTTAAGAAAGAAATGTGAAGACTTGTGTTTTTCATTGAAAGTCTTTTATCTTTTGACATCCTTTTTTAAAAAAGTCATTACTGATATTTGTGTTAATCTTTTTTTAACTGTACAACTACAACTTATGTACATCTATACCAGAGCAATAAATAAACCTAATTATACACAAATTCAAATAATTAGGAACTACATTAAACCTTTAATGATACAAACAATTTATTAAATTTATTGTGTTATCTTTAGCAGACTTTCGTATGTAATAATTTATTACACAAAAACACAAAAGTCTTTTTTAAAACAGCTGTCTTGTCCCTGTCCATCACTGCACCCTCTACTGAGGTAGACTATTTTAGAGGAATTATTACTTAAAATATTACCTGTCTTATTATTACACTCATTAGTAATGAGCTGTTTAATAAAATGGAAAAAAAACTGAAACAAATAACATTAGTGGAATTATATTGCTTTTGTGTTGCTTTTTTATTGCTACAAAAAGCAGACATTCAAAATTGCTGTACAGATGTATAGATCACCATTCAACAAAAGATCACAAGAATTCAAGCAGCTTCATAAATGTTAAGAATATACATCATCGTATAACATTTAATAAATGTTGCAGAAAGCTTTCTTTTTTACAAGAAAATAGTGATTAATCATTGAGGAGGTATGTTGTAATAATTTATTAACTGTCAACAGGACAAAACTGCAAAGGATAAGAGGAAGTCTAAAAATATCACTGAGTAACATTAAGATTACACTAAAAACACAAAAAGAGAAACAGAAACTGTTTTTGTTGTTGTTTTCAGTGCATATATCTATTGATGAACAACATGTCTGCCGACTTTACACTAGCAAATAAATATAAAAAAATAAGATTAGCAGTAAATAGATTTGGAAAAATATATATATATGATTAAGAGATAAAGTACATAAGGGGTATAAATTACCAAAGTACCTCCAATGTTTTTAAATGAACCATACACAGAGGATAAATGCACTGTAAAAATATTAACTTTAAAAATTAAGTACAGTAATAGAAATGCATAACTATAAGTATGAACGGAAGAGTTCCTGATTCATAAATATTTAAGTGGTATTAACGCATGTGTGCGTAACAGTGAAGTTTTTTAAAATAAAAAATATTTCTAATGGAAAGTATTTGGCTGGGGAAGAAAAGAAAAATTTAAATACAGCAATGGATGCTTTATCAAATACTGGAACAAGGAAAGACTGGAATAAAACCCTCCAGTTTGTTTAAAACTAGTGTTAGGTGATCATAAGACAAATTGACTGTGAAATCATTAGGCTTCGGATACAATACTCAGTGTTTTATAGTCATCCTAGATATTTAAAAGAACATTTTGAAAAAATATTATTCCATATATACAGTTTAGTCACAATAAGTGCCACCTACTAATTGAGTTATCAAAGCACCGTTAGAAAAGAATTACCTGACTAACATCAAATACTGACTATAGACTGTATGCATGTGTGTAGATGTACAAAAATAGTTCAATCAAGTCTTTACAAAGTATTTTAGCAGTTGACATCAATATACTCTAAAGCCTCCTTATTAAACGTGGCCTTAATCCAAAATGTATACAACAAATTTTAGATTGTGACAGCGCTGATAAAGATATTTAATTATTATATGCAAAGATTGCATAAAACATTATGTAAGCTTTGGATTTCTGATCAAGGCCTCAGTGGTGGTTATACATTCAAAGACATCAGATACCGAAACGGAGTAACACTTACGGATAAAACACTGTGTGAAGAGACAAAATGAAAATGAATCGTGATCTGTCACTTGATAGCAGCAGTTTAGTGCAACGTTATGAGCACCAATCCTGGTTTGGTCTCAACAAACCTGAGAGAAGGACAGGGAGAAGACATTAATCAGAAATCCAAACAGCAGGATACAAGAGTACATGTGAACATACCTGTAATGTTGGCTCTTAAGATAGTCGAGGACAGCCGGTCTAATGCGGGCCACACCTCCTTGACTGTGATTACCTCGACCTGTGATGACCGACAGCTGGGGGCGGCAAAGGCCTTGCTGCCATTCTTTTATACAAAAATTCAGAGTTAATAGCAGTCTAAAAGATAAAAGGATCTACAAAATGACTGAAGTGGTTATGGCTGACTCATTCTGTCTGTGAGTGAAACAGTTTTTAAACATAATTACATCTTTATAACTATAATACATAATAGTGCTGAGTTTGGGGAATTTGCACAAACCTCACTTTCTAATTGACGTTATCTTTTGATCTTCATGCTCATCTGAACTGAGGTCGGAACTACAACCAACCGAAGACCTGCTCATGATTACAACTACCGGCACGGTGGCTTAGTGGTCAGCACGTTCTCCTCTCAGCACTAGGGATTCCCAGTTCAAATCCCCATCTGGGTGGAGTTTCCATGTTCTCCCCGTGTCTGCGTGCGTTTCCTCTGGGTTCTCCAGTTTCCTCCCACAGTCCAAAAACATGGATCAAGTCAATTGAGTTCTCCAAATTGCCCCATATAGAGTGTGTGTGAGTGAGTGTGTGCCCAGCGATAGGTTGGCCCCCTGTCCTGGGTTTGTCTGCCCAGCGCCCGAAACGTTCTCCCCTGGATGGGCATGGGGAACCCCCCCGCGACCCTAATAGAGAATAAAGCGGAAGATGAATGAATGAATGAACTGTAAGATCTACATTTATAAATTAAATCTGTTTTAGGTTACATCACAAGCAACACTCAAGTAATTGTGCTGTTTTCTATATCTTTCACCCACTTTAAATTCTTAGTTATACAATATATATGGAAAAAGTTAGGATGCTCCTAACTTGCATTGCACAATTGGAACTGCTGTATTACATCTATCATAAATTTTGTCCACATCAAAAGACACAGAGATTATTTAGGACAGGATGGTTTAGATTACTTATTTTACTCAAGAGCGCTACTCTATTGCACTCTATTTAATAACCTCTTTTGATCTGAAATAACAATGAAATAATTCAAAGCCAGGAGCCTGGTGTACATGTGGATGGGATCACTTACCTAAGGTTTTGTCTGCGAGGACCTGCTGCAGATGATGCAATGCTTCATCAACATGCAGTCCATGCAGATCTAGAACATTCTGAGGCAGTAGTGTGGCATTAACACGCTTGAATATTTGCACTGCCGCACGGTGATTCGCCTCCTTCATCCTCTGCCCATGTAAGTGACCCTTCAGAGAGACACAGTCATGGTCACCGTTGTATGTTTGGGAATTTATTTCCCGCTGTTAATGCTGTTCTATCTAGAAAACATTGGAACTGTATTTGTGCACAGAGATGTAAATTTTTAAAAAGCTGACATGCTAATAAAATAAACAAGGTCAAGGTAGGACATGCAGGCGCCACTCAGAAACGACCTTTGTTTGTCCCAACCAGGAATCTAACCAGCGATATTCCTGCTGTAAGGCTGAGGCACCTGCTGCTGCACCACCATGCCACACATTAAGTATAAAATGACTAAGTAACTAAGACTCCATGAACACCATGCTTCACTCTGTTATACTATTTGAGTGTGTAGAAAACCTGCTGAGCATAAAAGCTGGCCACATCCTTGTGCCCCTGTCGGTGAGCTTCAGCAGCTTTATTAAAACATTCCTGCTGGCGTCGCCGCTGAAGTACAGCTTCGGTGCGGAAGTCTTCATACTCTGGATCTTCTGTGTCCTGAAATGCCACCATCACCTTTTTGTCACTTTTCTGCTTCTGAGAATCCACAAACAAACAGAACCAAAAATTGCAGTTGATGCAGCAAGATTAAAGTCTTTATGTTCTGTGAGCACTCGTGGTTTCAAAAAAGCCATAGTGAATTGTTTATCAATTCATTTATTGTCCAACTTGTTGTCCTAATTAGGCTTGAGGAGCCCATTATAGCCCTTAATACATGGACAGGCCATCAGTCCATGTCATGGCACGTACAAAAGGCAAAAATATTCACATAAACATTTATCCCATTTGAGCGGCACGGTGGCTTAGTGGTTAGCACGTTCGCCTCTCAGCACTAGGGATTCCCGGTTCGAATCCCTATCTGGGTGGAGTTTCCATGTTCCATGTCCGAGTGGGTTTTCTCCGGGTTCCTCCCACAATACACAAAAACATGGATCAAGTCAATGGAGTTCTCCAAATTGCCCCATATAGAGTGTGTCTGTGTGAGTGAGTGTGTGCCCAGCGATAGATTGGCACCCTGTCCTGGGTCTATCTGCCCAGCGCCCGAGACCTTCTCCCCTGGATGGGCATGGGGAACCCCACCGAGACCCTAATAGAGGATAAAGCGGAAGAAAATGAATGAATGAATTTATCCCACTAAAATTGATATTTAAAGGTTTTTAAAACTGTTTAGAACAGCATGAAATCATACATCCATATTCCAAAGACATTCACTGCTCAATACTGGGTTTTCCCCTTTTCTCCTGAATCAATCATATTCAATTACAATTCATTTTCCTGTTGCCTTAGTGCTATCTACAATTACTTAGTTCCTAAGTAGTTTAGCAAGTTTATAAGTTTCTATAATGTTATTAGCTGAAAATCATTTATTTTCTTCACGTTTTAGAAGGTACATTTGAACAATAGTTTATAAAAATACAATATTTAACTCTTTTACACTTTTCAACCTTAATACATTTTGCCTAATTGTTACTAAAGAAGGTAGTGCTTAAGAAGTACATCATTAAATTATGTTCTGCAAACAGTGCACCTAGTAAAATAAACATTAGAGTACAAGCACTTCAAGAAGAACAAATAAGGAAACATACCCTTTCTTTACTAGAAGCTCGATGTGTCCCTTTAGCTTCATAAGTGATTTTGGAGGCCACTACATTTTTCACAGGTCCTTCATCCAGCAGTATGTGTAGAAATTGCACCGTCTGCTCCAGTGAGTAACTGTACATACACAGGGTGCAGTCACTGATAAATAAAACTGCTAATAAAACAGCCAGTGTTTTTGTAACACAGACCAGTTTAACTGAACTGCTGTTCATGCTACATGCACAGTTCTTGTTTGTTGCTACACTCGATATTACAGGACATCAATTATCTTACACAAATAGTTATGCAGAGTCAAGCAAATAAATCTTAAATAAATCAAAATAAATATGTGACCTATTAATATTAAATTTATATTATTAAAAAGTCATGTTGTCATTACAGAATGCTTGCTGTCAAAAAAGATGACTGTGATGACCTTCAGCTCCTGCCTCGTGACCAAGTCATAGCAGTGCACTTTATATTCATTTATTCATTCATTCATTCATTCATTATCTCCCGCTTTATCCTCTATTAGGGTCGCGGTGGGGTTCCCCATGCCCATCCAGGGGAGAACGTCTCGGGCGCTGGGCAGATACACCCAGGACAGGGTGCCAATCTATCGCTGGGCAGACACTCACTCACACAGACACACTCTATATGGGGCAATTTTGAGAATTCAATTGACTTGATCCATGTTTTTGGACTGTGGGAGAAAACCGGAGAACCCGGAGGAAACCCACGCAGACACGGGGAGAACATGGAAACTCCACCCAGATTGGGATTCGAACCGGGAATCCCTAGCGCTGAGAGACGAACGTGCTAACCACTAAGACACCGTGCCGCCTGCACTTATATATATATATATATATATATATATACACTATTGAATTGACTTGTAGTATTCTAGTATATTGTATTGTATTGTATACACTGTTAATACACTAAAAATTCAAACATCCTGCACTTACTTGTGGTCGTGAAGAATGTCCCTGAGAAAGTGTCCATCGATAGTGGGGAAGAGCGAAAAGAGCTGTTTCTCCTTTAAGACAGTCGCTCCATCTTTCTTGTTTAAATCCAACTGACTTGATCTAGACTACATAAACAAAAGCAAAAAGCCTGCATTGCAGAATGAGAACATATGTTAAAGACAAGAATTGTGTATACTATTAAGTCTTTACTTTCTCCATGTCCTGCATCGCCTGCTCCTCGACCATGATTTCTCTGAGAGACACTGGCTGCCGATTTACATTCCACTGGTCAATGAAATAAACATCGTGGGAGGCAGACTGACTGATTAATGATGAGTAACCATCTGTGCCAAGAAGAAAATGTGCAGCAGAGTCGCTTTGCTGATCATTCAGTAGGAAAATGGTAAGAGTTTTTTTTTAATATCTTTTAAAGACAACAAAGATGCTTAAAATAGGAAAGTCTTACTTTCTTGCAGAAGATGATAAGAGAAAGCTTCTTGCCTTTGCCTTTCCTACCAAAAGGAATAGCACTTTTTAATGTGTTTTAACTACATTTTCTTTGAAGTTATTTGTTTCAAATGTGCATATTAAGTCACGTAAACAAAATGTTATAACCTCAATGGTTTCCTTCCATTTTTGGTGCAACAATTTGGCAAACTTCAGGTCCAACAGCACTGAACAATCTCCTGGACAAAACTCACCTTCACAAAGATCAACAAAACACATGTTTGATTTATCTGATAATATTAAGGTATTATTTGCTGTCTTTTTCAGTTCATTTTCTCATTGCTCCACTAATATACTGATTTCGATCTGTGAATTTCCCCACTGTGGGACAAATAAAGGTTTTATCTTATCTTATCTTAAAAGACTAATAAAAATTTAATTAAATAGCATTTTTACTTGATCAGCTTCTATTCCAAATTAACCCACAAATACATACACTGTACTATAGTGACACATGGTGCATAAAGCACATAGCATGTCTAAGCACATATTTTATACAGATTAATCTTGGATTATACCAAGGCCACCAGAAATGACAATTACTTAGTACATACAGTTTTATGCACACATTGTATACAATGTGTAATACTATAGTCTTTGTCTTTATTATATGATTCTCTTTAACTCATATATTCACGAACTTGTTTGCAAAACTGCCTCAAACTCTATGGACTGTTGTGTATGAAAATCAGACAATTACCTGGAGATGTCCCTACTGGTCCAAACAGTTCAGTTAGCTGCAGTGCAAATTCGGTAGTAAGTTTCAACTCCAATGTCTGAATGTTCATTCGGCCATTGTTCTGAAGGCCCCTGCTCTTCTCTTGTATTTTTGTTCTTTCCGCCTCCTTCTTGAAATCCATCTCTTCAAGCCTGGTCAGCAAGGTCTGTGTAATGGCAGATATTTCCTCCTTAATTTCCCCTGCTTGTCCCTCGCCATCTCCAGTGTCATTGTCACTATATATTTCCTGGCCGCCAACTAAATACTTCTTAACCACTTGCTCTTGTGAAGCCTGTATGCTTTCTGGCATAATAAAACATATTTAAACAGATTTTACATGTAGTGCAGACATTAGTGGTCTGTATTCTAACAGAGGATGATTTGGATTGATTACAATAACAGATTCTGAAGTATCCACACACAACCCACCTGTTTCTATTTGGTCTGCGTTATGTGAATGCTTCATATTTTTGTGCTGCTCATCATTTTTCTTCTTGTCTGCAGGTTCCCCATCAGCAACATGGGGTAAGCAGCAATCTTCACTTATATTTAAGGTGTCAATCTGTTCTTCAATACCTTCATAAGTAGCCAGTTCCATAAGTGGGTCCAACATGGATTCAATTTTAGGATCATTTATAGTAACTTGAACTAAATCCTTCTCAGAATGTTGATCTAATTGACTTTCAAAATCAAGGCATTCACCAGAATCCAGCAGTAAGTTGGTAGTCCAGTCAATGTCCTGGTGACACTTCTCAAACAGGTCCTCTAAAGTTGCCATTGAAACACGTTTAAATAAATGGCTTAGTATCTCCAGACTGTGCTGTTTAACTAGTAATTCTTTTAAGTCATTTTCCTCCACCTGAGATCCCTTTTCATGACATACACGGTATGGAACCAGTGGTCGTTCTGGAGAATTTTCGTTTTTTAGTTTTGGTACAAAATGCAATGGGTTTCCCACTAGAACTGAAATTTCCCTGAAGGAGTTCCCTGAATCATGCTCAGAACACTGTTGATGGGTAATTCTCCACAGAAGAGCAAAGTCCTGGGGGTCTGTTTGTGTTGAGACAGTGTCGTCATTTGGTGGGTCTAACTGAGCCCAGATGCCTAAGGAACTGACTGTCTCACAAATCGATGGAGTATCCTTATCCTGATTTAGTTCAATCTTTTGAGTTAAACTTTGAATATGGGTGCTGATAATTTGTGAATCAGTCAAAGATTCAGATTTCAGGTCTGAACGGCAGTCTGGGATCTCTGTCTGAGTCTTTACTTCTAGGTTTACAGGCATTTTTTCGCTTCCAAAACATATGGAATCCTGTTTTGTACCTTCAGTAATTTGAGTTTCATCTATATGAGGAAAATTCAAATTTGAACACTCTGATTTACATAAAGCTTCAAAATCTATACCCATTAACAATCTGTTATCAGATTTTATAGCTTCCAAGTCTAATGTTATCTCATACTTTTTCAAATTCTGTGATCTCCAATTATTTTGGTCACGCTGTTTAAGACTTTGTAAAGGCCAATCTCCAATAAAATCCTGCTGTACTGGTTTTATACAATCATCAATGTCAGCCCTATCTGTTGTTGAATTATTCAGACCTGCATTTTGACAACTAAAATCACGTTCAGTTGGATCATACATGGCATCTTTGTCCACAATTCTACTGCGTTCCCTGTCTCTCCTTACACGCTGGCCTATTGACATTGTGTTATTCTGTAAAATGCCAGAGTCCTCATTACTTTTGCAGGTATCAACCACAGAAATACCAAGTGACGCATCTAGTTTTAGGCCTAAATCTGCCATATCTGGTAGATCAGGATGTGCAGCTTCAAATTCTTCTGCAACATTCTCCACAGTGGGCAGAGATTCTTCAACAGTGTTTGTTTTGGGTGAACCCTCTGATAAACACATGTTTGATGAACTGGGACTACAATTAATGTCCAAAGAAGAAACATCTGGCAAGGAGGAGGAAAGCTGGCTACCATGTTTCCTAAACGTAGAGTCGCTCTGAAAGTCAGGATGACTTGATATAGGATGCCTATAAAACAAAACAATGCAAATTATGAAATATTAAAGCATTGAGTTAAACGATAGCAAGTTGAAAGGCAAAAGTTTAGGATCAATTCTTAATTTATGTACTGGTTTAGAAAACAAAATCAAAGATTTTGAAATATAAATGTACAGAATTTTACTTGACAGTTCTAATATACAACATTGCATGCACAAGGCACATCATCAATCACAAGAAAATACTACAGCTACTACACATTCTGTATCATAATTATATAACAACTTACAATGATTGATCACACTGCGAAACATCTACACCGTAAACTGCTGTGGATTTTGCCTGGGAACCCATTATATTCTGGACAGATACATAACGATCCATGTTTTCTAACATGCGTTTAATCTTCTCTTTTGTTACACCATGTTTACTACGCCTACAAAGAGAAACAGTGAAAAAGACATTTGGTACAGTGATACAGATATTTTTAAATAATAGTAATAATACAACTTTACTCATAGAAATCTTAATTATTTCAAATAATAAAAGATTGTGTAATTATTTTGAAAGCAAATTGTTGTTCGAGATTTTATTATACATAAATGTCACAGTCAAATCTAGAAGATCATTGTAAGCAAAAAGCATGTATACTCTAATATAATTTTTACAAGACAATACAATTTTAATAGTTTAAAAATATTTTTTTTTCTTCAATTGATTCTGTTATCAATTGTTGTTAATTATTTAATAAACTTTTAATTTAGCTCGAACTCTAATTGTACGATAGGGTTCCTTTTTGTAGTTCAGTCCTTAGTCTTTACTTGTAAGCTACCGGAGGCCAAGATTTTCGCTAAATATAGTATCTAGCATAAATGACTCATTACGATGCATCTGGTTGCTATTGTGGATTCTGTACTTATGAAATTTGGACATATCATACTTCTCCAACTCTCGAGGTTTAAACTTCCACCAGGTGTTTGGTTCACGGAATAGAACTCTATACTTGTACCGTAGCGCCTAAAAAGACACAAGAAAAATAATGTGCCAAATGGTAACAGTTTAAACCGCCACAATTTCACTTTTCAGTAATTTTGTTTTACACATTTCTTGACCCTGAATGTGTTTATATGCTGTGTGGACTCTAATAAAGACAGTTTAGTACCATTTTACCACAGATGCGCATTTAACCAGCAAAGAGACAGGGATTTACTGACAAGCAGTTTACTTGTTGTAAGCCAATACTGATCCTCAGCCCAGGAATAACGAAATACCACAGCAGAGGGTTTAAACACTTAAGCAAACAGCATTGTTAATGATTTATTTTCAAAATAAAATAGTATTTTATATTAAAAAGTGGACATTTTCATAGCTTGGCTCTTTGTGCCCCTTAATTTACATTTAGTCATTTTGCAGCTGCCTTTATTTAAAGCTGCATACAAGTGCAATTTTAATAGTGATGGCTTACCATTGCAACATATGGCTTCATTTCCCAACACTGCATATTGGTATTGTCTATAATTATAGGTGTAAAGCCTTTTATGAAAGCATCTTGTGCTGTGAACAAGACAAAATTAATTGTGATTAATGATTCTGCAAAAGGTACTGAATGTTGAAAAAAAAAAGAAAAATAAGAAAAAAAAACATTTCATAGTTAGGCATTTTATTTAAATGGCAATGCATCTTTTAAAATTATTTTTAATAAACCTTAATTTATATTTACACATCCTAATGCCTATATCTCTATCGCAAATTAATAATCATTGTGTTATTTTAAAAATATTTTTGGACAATTAACCTAGATTAGTTACAGAAACAAAATAGATTTTGGTGGGTCTGAATAGAAGATACACTTACAAAATAACAAAATCTCATAGCCCTATGAAAAAAAAGGTCAATATGTTTAATTTCATCATTAAGCTTCATTTAGTTAATTTTTTAAAATTATGTGTGGTAAGACAGTCTCAATACAAAAATCAAGTCTATGACTACATTCTGATACAGAGATAAGAGAGTGGGAGAACCAGCGTGCGCCGAGAACTGATCATTAGTAGACACACTGAAACTTTATTTAGTCTAATATGAGGAAGTTCTACACTTCTGTAGACCAAACGTCCAGGATACTTTCCTATTTCCCTTAAAATGTTGCATCACTACTGAATGTTAGACATTAAAAAGAAATTAAAGAGAAGGTTAAAGTATCCTAAATTTGCATTGTATTGCATATTCCAGGCCTAACTATACAGTTACCTTGTTTACATTTTAAAATATCTATCATTTGTTCCAGCAACACTAACATTTCAAAGGCAATTTCATATTCTAAATGGGTAGTAAGTTATTAGCAATTAATAATACAAGAAATAAGAATAATGAAACAGATGTGATAGTTGCACGAGTTACATATCAAACCATATGAACCTCACCTCTTTGATGGTTCCACGCATGAGCCTCTCCTAAATGGATTGGTTCAAAATGGTAAACTCCATTTCGAGTGAAAAAGTCATCAGTACTTAACACTCTTCCACATGAGTTTTGCTCCAACATTGCACTGCGGAAATATAGTATTAACTACACTTGGCATGATATAAATAACCATAACAAATTTTTTAATTCTTACATACATATAAAGCCGCATAAACTGACTTACATTAAACTGAGGACCAGAGTGCAAATGAAAACCCTCATAAAATAGTCTTGAGCACTTCTATTTTATCATTTACATCATTTAATGTAATTAGTGATGTCATTATCCACATTTGATCTAAAAATAGGTAAATATTCAAGACCTTTTTATATTCACAAATAAAGCAGTGTCACTGAGTGGTTAAATGAAACTACAGCAGCACTGAACCCCCTCACCACATCAATGTCACTGCAGAACTGACAATAAACACTACACCACCCAAAGAAGGGAACAGCTCTTCTCTGTATTAGAGTTTGGACAATGACACCACAATATGTATACCCTAATTTATTTTATTTATTTATATATATATATATATATATATATATATATATATATATATATATATATATATATATATATATATATATATATATATATATATATATACAATAATACAAAAACATGATCATTAACTGTAACTGATCAATACAGCATAATTAGGCCTTTTACCTGGCAAGTGTGCTTTTGCCTGATCCTGGCGCCCCTCTGAGCAGTACAAGAACATGCCCTTCCAATTTAAGCTTAATCATCCCCATTGTGGACAAAGATGCTGAAGGCTTTATATGAGTAGGCCTGACCACCTTGGAAGGCAGTAACTGATTCCTCATAGCAGGATATGTTGTCCATGGGATTGGAGGTTGTACAACAGGCATGATGAAAGCTGGATCCATGTTACTGGGCAGAAACTCTTGGGCCCGAATATTCCAGGGTGCGTAACGCTTTTCAGATTGCTGTACCTTTGCTGATGCTTGGTTAAACAACTGATAAGGTATGTGGTAATCTTTACTAGCTGATGTTCTTGTTTCAGCACAGCTAGAATCTTTGGTCAAGTGACTATTATCAACCACAGCTTTACTTTCCTGAGACGAGCTCACACCCTGTAAATTAAGCTCATTTACAGATGAGGTGGATCCTTGTGTTTCAACACTATGACTTTTGTAATGGGAACTACGCATGTTTGAAAATCCTAATTTGGGGTCATGATCAATGTGAATAAAGGGTTCCTGGTCATTAACTTTTCTCTGGGAGGGATGGTGGGAAGACTCAAAAGAACCAGGCCGTGATGGAAGTGAACAGTTGGTTGGCAGAGATTCGGACATCATTAAAGTCTCAAATTCTTGCTCAATAAGTGAATCAAGCTCTTCTGTAACATAAACTGTTTCTGCGCTGAATGCCTCATTTGACTCTTCAAAATGTGACGCTGCTGATTTTTTCTTGGTTTCAGGGCATAATCCGGTGTAGGACTGATTTGGTTCTAGAAGAGCAGCAGCCATTTCGAACCCTGACATTATACTAGAAGTCTTTCTTTCAGCAGCATCAGACAGCTCGAGGAGAGCATCCATTGCATTTTCCACTGAAAGAAAACATACATACATATGATGTGTAAATCATAAGGACAGGCAATAAAACAGGTATCCTTTTTTTTAAAAAAAACACTGCAATAATACAGTTACAGTAATATGGTAGGGTCTGTCAGGTCTAAATTATGAATGATACGATTACAGAATTTAATAGTACAATTAATGTCTAAAAAGCCAGAAATCAAGCCAGAAAACAAATGAACCAATGCACTTTCTTATTTTTTGCTATTTATTTCATGTAAACACAAAGTTATTGAAAAAAAAGACAATGCAGGGCGCTTGCTGAATATGAACACAAAATATTCTTTATAACACAAAATATTAAATCAAAGTAAAAAAAATATTTTAAACTACACATTGGTACAAAACTACACAAAATATTTTAAACTACACAGAAAACTAGTTTTTTTGTAAGGCCTAAGGAAACAAATGTGCTGCAAGTGTAACTTTATTTTTGTTCCATTTGAGTTTTTCCCTTATTAATGTCATCATGACAACGTTGTTTGATGAGACTTGATATATATATATATATATATATATATATATATATATATGTGTGTGTGTGTGTGTGTGTGTGTAAATGTTTCAGGTACTAACATACATTGGATCAGGGTGTGAAAGCAATAAAATTGGAAAATATTATCCATCCATCCGACCATTATCTTCCGCCTTATCCTCTATTAGGGTCATGGGGGGGGGGGTCGTCTCAGGCGCTGGGCATACACACCCAGGACACGGCGCCAATCTATCTCTGGGCACGTTTACTCACTCACACAAACACACTCTATATGGGGCAATTTGGAGAACACAATTGAGCTTAATGTTAACATGGAAACCCCTAGTGTTGAGTCAAACGTGCTAACCACTAAGCCACCGTGCCGGAAAAGATTATTTTACATTTCTTTCATTCATTATTTCCCGCTTTATCCTCTATTAGGGTCGCGGTGGGGTTCCCCATGCCCATCCAGGGGAGAACGTCTCGGGCGCTGAGCAGATACACCCAGGACAGGGCACCAATCCACATACTCACTCACACAGACACACTCTATATGGGGCAATTTTGAGAATTCAATAGACTTGATCCATATTTTTAGACTGTGGGAGGAAACCGGAGAACCCGAAGGAAACCCACGCAGACACGGGGAGAACATGGAAACTCAACCCAGATGGGGATTCGAACCGGGAATCCCTAGTGCTGAGAGGCGAACGTGCTAACCACTAAGCCACCGTGCCGGAAAAGATTATTTTACATTTATTTATTCAAAACTACTTTTTAATGATAAACGAATAGTTTGATGTAATGTGTACACGAAGATTAAGGAGCAGTCAGTGTTATTTTCTTTAGTAAAAGGTGGAGCAGATGACCACCGGCTACCTTTAAACTCGGCCTCTGACAGCACGATGTAAACAACCTCGGGCTCCAGGTGGGAGAACATCTCCTGCATGCTCTTGGTGATTTGGTGGTTGCTCTGCAGACTCGAATCCGAGGACATTGTGCTTCTGATGTTCTGATCTGTTAAAGCCGCTTCAAAGCTGAACTCACTGTTATTATCACCGTCGACTCGTGTACCGGGGGCGTTTTTCTTTTTCCTCGGCATTCCAGACTGAGAACCCGTGAGTTAAAGGTTTGCAGACGAACGACAGAGAGAAACAAACATTAGAAGAATAACAAACGCCATTTTACACGGATCTCTAACAAACACCTTCGCGTCTACGCAACCCAATGACGCATTTCCGGTGTAGTAAAGTTTACAAACATAGAATTAGTTGCGTATTAATTCGGCGTGACATTGGAATAATGTTGTTTTTATTTTTTAATAGCAGAAGCAAGAGTTTGTGCAGTAGTAGCTACCATAACGTGTGAGTATACATTTTTTAATACATTATTTTCCAAAATGACAAATCGATGTATGTCTACATACACGATCAGAGACTCAAACAAAGCGCCAAAGAATTTTAACATAACGACAAACAAAATTACTATATTGCAAATGACAAGGGAATAAAATAAAATCGTCAGATTTTTGATATTCTATCTCATTAGATTGACTCTCTTCGTGGTATTAACTCCCACGATTCTGTTAATCGTGTCATTTATTAAAGCAATAAGCATTAAGGTAAGGGAAGGCGTGCATTATTGTAAATAAATCACGGGTAAGTGGTGTTATTAGGCACGAGTACAGTCACACCTCTTTCATGAGTGTCTGCCCAGTGATTAATTGCCATCCTGCCCTGGGTTCATCTGCCCAGGGTCTGAGACGTTGTTCTCTGGATGGGCATAACGGAGGGAGATAATATAATAGATGGATAATAGAAGAGAAGAATAACGTCACATTATTCAGAGAATGTGAGATAAGTTTACGTTTAATCAGTATCCATCCATTATCTCCCGCTTTATCCTCTAGTAGGTTCGCGGTGGGGTTCCCCATGCCCATCCAGGGGAGAACGTCTCAGGCGCTGGGCAGATACACCCAGGACAGGGCGCCAATCCATTGCTCGGCACACACTCACTCACACAGACACACACTCTATATGGGGCAATTTAGAGAATTCAATAGACTTGATCCATGTTTTTGGACTGTGGGAGGAAACCCACGCGGACACGGGGAGAACATGGAAACTCCACCCAGATTGGAATTCATTAATTAGTTTTCCTCCGCTTCATCCTATATTAGGGTCGCGGGGGGTTACCCATGCCCATCCAGAGGAGAACATTTCGGGCACTGGGCAGATAGACCCAGGACAGGACGCCAATCCATCACCTGGCACACACTCACTCACACAGAGTGTGTTTGGAGATCTCAATAGACTTGATCCATGTTTTTGGACTGTGGGAGGAAGCCGGAGAACCCGGAGGAAATCCATGCGGACACGGGGAGAACATGGAAAACTCCACCCATCTGGGATTCAAACCTGAAATCCCTAGCGCTGAGAGGCGAACGTGCAAACGAGTAAAGCCGTCTTGCCACCCTGTTTAATCAGTGTTTAAACAAATTTGTAAATATTTCAGACGATTAAAATGACGATGTTAAAAAAATGAGTACTTCTGAATTTGAAAGCTTTGATGGTGATGTTGTATGTGTGTTAGTCGTGGTTCTGCTGACTGTGAGGTGTGAGGCGCTTTGCTCTACACTTTCTCCCGCTCTTTCTGAGGCGGCGGGCGCTGTTGCTGCGCGGACGGAGCCGCGTTCAGACCGACGGGGGGCGCCGCAGCTCCACTTTTTTTTTGCTCCGTGCAGTGTGTGAAACCAGAAGCAGCTTTTTTGTGGCGAAACTAAAACCCCCAAAACCCGAATCTGACCAATGTTGAAAACTACTTGTTCGTGAGGTAAATACTGAAAACGGATCACGGATAGTTCCGCGGAGGCTCCCCGGCGCTGAGGCACTTTAGGCGGAGGTTTGCACGGACACTGGGATGTTCAGATCCGCGCCGTGTCGCCAAGTTTCTTCGTGAGGAACGACTGCTGTTTCACTTCTAGCGGCGTTTAGAAACAATGGTGTCTTCCGAGTTGGAATCGTAACGCCAAACAAGTGCATAACTTAGTTGTTTGTAAGCCAAAGTTTACGCACTTTAAATATTCTTTCGCGTGCTTTTTTGCGGATGAAAGGCGGACGCTTTGTCGACAGTAACTGGAAGATGTTTGGCGCATTGCTGGTGTCAGTGTTGTGTGTGAAACCCGAGCTAACAGTTCGAGGCCTAGCGCCGGATGGTTAGGCCACGGCTTCAAGGCAATGCACGGCCAGCTAGCTAGCGTTAGCATGCACGGAACGATATTTTAAATCCGCTTTTTATCCTAAACGTTTTACCGAGTGTGGAGTGAATCTCCGTCCTGCTGCCCGTTCAGCTCGTTTCTATGAATATTTTAGAAAGTCCGCTTTTACTTAACGATGCTAGTTAGCACTTTGGCTAGCTTGTTAGCTTTGCGAATCATTTTCTTGCTTTGGATTCGAGCTGGCAATAAATAAGAGCAAGGTGGATGTTTGGGGACTGTTTGTTTTAATGTTCCAAGCGCACCAACGAAGTTCGTGAGCGTAGATTGCTTTTACCATGTGTTTTAGTAAAAGTGCGGGTGGTTCTATGGTTGAACTTTTGTTTTCCCACCCATAGAGGCCAGTAGAGGACTGTTTGGAAAAAATTCGCGGCACCGCGGAGCGCAATGGAGTTCCCGCAACAGCAGAAAGCGCCGGCGGACAATAAAATCACTTATCCGCTCGGCGTAAAGGAAATCACGGATAAAATCAGCAACGATGAGGTGGTCAAACGACTGAAGGTAAGAGTGAGGGTTTCATTTCAAATGAGTAGGCATCTGGGAGTTACGTAATGATGGGCATCATATGTGTTGCCAATTATTTGCAACGAGAACGTCCACCAGAGTTGCCAAATCCTGGAATATTAAAGATGGTTAAAATATTTTCAATTCGCCCAAACTACTATAGAAAAAGACTGACATTTATACTGTAACAGCAACATTTAGGACTTAATGCCGTCAAACAGATTTGTAAGTCATTGAGTAAGAGATGAGCTATAAGACCACACAATGCACAGTTGTAGTGTAAAGTACTTTTAATAGTATTATATCATATAGTAGGCGGCATGGTGGTTTAGTGGTTAGCACGTTCGCCTCTCAGCACTGGGTGGAGTTTCCATGTTCTCCCCGTGTCTTCGTGGGTTTTCTCCGGGTTCTCCGGTTTCCTCCCACAGTCCAAAAACATGGAACAAGTCAATTAAGTTCTCCAAATTGCCCCATGTAGAGTGTGTATGCATGCGTGTCTGTGAGTGTGTGCCCAGCGATAGATTGGCACCCTGTCCTGGGTGTATCTGCCCAGCACCCGAAACGTTCCCCCCTGGATGGGCATGGGGAACCCCCCTGTGATCCTAATATAGGATAATGTGGAAGATAATGAATTAAATGAATAAATAGATCATATAGTATATGAGCATTAATACTGGTATTTGTGTCACTAAAGTCATAATGTTACACATTTAAGCATTACTGTTGCTGTTACAGAGATGCACATTTTTAGTATTGGCTCCAATGCTGTTCTTGCGTTTAGGTACATGTGATATTATTCAGATATGAAGGCACCTGATGCCAGTGATACCAGTTTGTAATGTATTACCTATGTCTGTACAATGAATAAGCGAATAGCCAACTGTACTAATACTTGATCTTTTATGAACTGGTGCAACTCTGATTTTGAAAGGATTGGGTCCACTTAATTTTTTTTGCCACTCCATCCAATACTTGTCATATTAGACTAATAAACATAATTGCATTGTGGTCCAACAGAGTTTGGTCCTGAAAGGAAAGTTGGGAAATCACTGCTTAAAAACTGCTTCTCAGTTTATGAAATCCAGACCATGTCATAGTCTGGTAATAATTTGGGGAATAATCATGTAGTAAAACTGCATAATACAGTGTTTGTCAGAAATATTTAGATTTTTCCAAAAAGGTTGAACTCAAAGAGTATGATGGCATGTCTGTATAAAGTTAACAAATGGTTGGGTTTTTTTTTAATATTATTTTTTGAATTGCAGTTTTAGCATGTGCTTGTAGATAGTCACAGATTGTAGTCACATACAGTGGATATCGCAATGCTATTTATATATAAACTTTTCTTTATAAAGTTGTGTATGTTTATAATGCAGTACAGTGTAATCTAAATTCTCAAATATTGTTGCCTATCAATAATAGATTAAATAAAGTTGCTTTTTTTTAAATTATGTATACTGTATATGATCTCAAAGTTCTTTGCCATCTTAAATTAAGAGGTGTATAGTAGACATGTTTATGCTCTGAAGGCTTTTTTGGTCTGTTTTCTAATGCTGATATGAAAGTACGGGATGCTTGTTTTTTGGGTCTTTGTATAAGTACTATGAGGGCTGTGTGCATTTTCTTGGCACCTAGTCAAGATCAGGTTGAGTGGGTGTTAAATTTCATTAGGGCTGTACCCAGTCTGCAGAGAGAACCTAGAGTCTAGTGATTGCGACAGTGCTTATTACAGACAGTGTGTTAGCAAAAAATGGAGTTTGCTCTTGTGTGACCCCTATTGAGTTAGAAATTATATACTGCCTTAAAAGTAATAGAAAATTGGAGTCTTGTTTTTAAGTGCGATTACTGCACTGTTATGCGTTAACTGTTGTGCATTCAGTCAGACCACCTTGGCCGATGAGGAGTTCATTCAGAAGGCAATGCTCTTCAGATTCCTTTTACTTTTCCAACCTTATGTCCCTGGAGTCATATGATTAACAGGAATCAGATAATTTAAATCTGCTTCATGAACCCTATCCTTTATTGTCTTTTGGGGTCAATGACTATTGGGGTTTGGCTGAAATTGAAATTTAGGCTGATCAGGCACATCCAGCTGTCATGTCAGCACTTTTCACACAAACAGAGCAATAGCAGTTACATGCTTTCCCAATCACACATACCCCACTGGCTGTTTTTTGTTAACAACACCTCAGCAGGGTTCACAAGAATCCATGGAACCTGCAAGGAGCATCCAATGCCTTTCTTTTCTTGAAAAGTAAATTATGTGACGCATGGGTCACTCATGTCACTGGATTAGTTAATTGATTATCCCTCATTATCTACACTTACTAAGCAGATTCTATAGTTCACTTCATCTGAAAGTGGTTTTTTTGAATCCTTAATTAGCTGAGCTGCCGCAGCAGAACCAGTGACCTGAACAGTTTGGAAAATTAACATGCAAGTATGGGCTGTAGACTTTTAAATGGAAAATCCATTTGAGAAATTAACCACCAGAAAGAGTACAAATAAGATTTATAAATAAAAATAATTTTCACTCCCCTGGGAGGTCCAAAGTAACGTGAGCCAGCTGGTGGATGAAAGGTTCTTTGTTTGTGATGTGGACTTTATATTTTTGTAATCCACCCTTTGCATCTTAATAAACTTTGTATTGCTTTGCTGTGTTGTGTATGATTTAATATCGCAGGCCAAGCGATAACACCAGAGATTTTGTTATGATGCCAAATTGCAATGCATTATCTGTCGCACAGACTTCATTAAGCTTAGAATGTTTTCTCAGTTTTTTTTCCTGTGTGTTCATTCAGTTTAATGCTGAGCTGTGAGCAACCTACCCCTCCATTTGAACTATACACCCATTTCAACCATGGTGCATGTCAGTAAAGAACCCTGGGAAGGGGTTTTAAAATGTCTTTTTAAACTGAATGCCAAGTAATATGATTATTTTAGTTCCAGTAGTACAAATGTGGCAAAAATGTGTTTTATATAATGTGGTTCAATTACCACATGGTTCAAAATGGTGTCTCTCAAGTTAAACACAGCTTTGTTTTTTTTAGTGGATGCAAACTGAAATAAGGAACAGTACCTAATAATGTGGTTAGTTCAACAAAGGTTAACCATGTAATGGTTTATATTGCTGGCTCTTGGTTATTTTGATTCACTTTGGTTAAAACTGATTAAATAATGCAGCTGAGATAAGTTAGGAGAGGTTTTTAGACAGTTGAAATGTCTTATTTCCAGCTAAATTAAAGTAAGAGGTGCTTCTTGTGACTGTGCCTACAAGAAACATTCCTGAATAGTACTTGGCGAGGGGGTGCTGTAGGTCGTGGAATTAGTTCTTGGTTCCATCCACAAAAGGGACAGATGTGAAAGTTTGAGTTTTAGTTTAGTCAACAGACATGTAGTCGTTGTGAAATTTTAGCCACAGCATGACATGAGTCAGGAGATGCTATGTGCTTCATCCAAACTGATTTAGGATTAGAATACTTAATTAAACCTCTGGGAGAAATAGCAATTTTTACAGATATATATATATATACAAAAGAAAAATGATCAATAATAATAATAATAAAAGTTAAAGTACCAAAATATGCAATAAAGTAAAAGTAAAATAGCAAGTATAAAATAAAGAATGTTTTCATATTCAGAATGCATTTTTAAATGCTACGTGAGCCTGCCACATTACATTCGTACTTTGTTACCTTAATACACAGGCTTTGTCAGAACACAATGAATAAATCAAATGTGAACTGTGACTTGGCTCCAAAAATTTCCACAGTCATTGTCTAGCACAAGGTAATAAAATGTCCCTAATGTGGGTTAGGAACATGATGTCATCATATGCTGTTGCGTTTGCCTCCTGAGTCATCCTCCTAAGAACTGCACAAAACCTTCACTTTGTTATGCATTAAAAAGTCTGCATTTTAGGTTCCTAAAAATGCCCAGCTTCATCTTGTGCACATTTTCTTTAATGAATTGTTTTGCATTTATGTAGATTAAACCAACAATAAACAGCATATGTGCCAAATAGCTCATTTAGACAGTGGTTGATGTGGTACCACTTTAAGGAAGTGAACACAAGAAGTGAACATAAGAATGCTTCTAGTATGTTAAATTGTTGAAGTCTTTCATTTTTTTCCTCATGTGCAACTCCCTGAAACACATTGGCCTAAATGACTGTAGTTGACTTCGGGATAAACTATAAGTTGTATAAATGTGTATTTCTGTGCTATAACAGATACTGGGTTTATAGCTGACTGCAGCAGGTGTGGACATATGATCCCTGTTTATATTCAACTATATAGATCAGTAAGTCAGACCTCAGCCCTGGTACTAGTCTGTCACAGTGCAAGTCACAAAGTTGCTGCTGATGGAGCAGAGCGTGCATTGAATGCAGCCAAGTGAAACACAGCTGAGCGTAAGCGAGAGCTTAAGATTTTAGAGAGAGAGGGAGAGAGGGAAGGAATTCTGACTGCACGTGAGGGATGTTTTACAGAAGAATCCTGGGAAAACAGATTTTTTTTCCTGCCTTATTGTCAGTAATACATGTTCTTTCTTAATGAACCTTTTGTTTTTTTTTATTACACATGTTACCGTAAAAATTTTTAAAAATACAGCATTACTTAAAATGCCATTGTTAAATTGGAGTTATTCAGTGGGACATTTTTGTTTGTGTTTTTATTTTGTCATCATATTTGGTTACCAATTATTTGGTTAAACCAGTTCCACTGAAATTTGGAACAAAATTTCAGGTTACCCAAATATCTTCATGGGGAAAAATACCTTGATGCTTAATGTCTTAAATTTAACGACACTTCCAGAACTAAAATGTGGAGTTTCAAGGTTCCACTGTATATCTGTGTGCAGAAACATAACAGCACTGAAACTGTTATATTTTTTTTCTTCTGTATTTTTCTCATGGGTCTTAAAATAGAACACTGCAGGTTCAACTTTTCATCCAGTATATATCCACAGCTGGATATTTAGGGCTGTGCAAAATGCACTTAAGGCTGGCTTGTGAACAGTAAATATTCATTCATTCATTATCTTCCTATATTATCATCCTATATTTATCCTCTATTAGGGTTGCGGTGGGGTTCCCCATGCCCATCCAGGGGAGAAAGTTTCGGGCGCTGGGCAGATAGACCCAGGACAGGGCGCCAATCCATCGCTGGGCACACACTCACTCATACAGACACACTGTATATGGGGCAATTTGGAGAATTTAATTGACTTGATCCATGTTTTTGGACTGTGGGAGGAAACCCACGCAGACACGGGGAGAACATGGAAACTCCACCCAGATGGGGATTCAAACCGGGAATCCCTAGTGCTGAGAGGTGAATGTGCTAACCACTAAGTGTGTGTGTGTATGTATGTATGTATAATATATATATATATATATATATATATATATATATATATATATATATATATA
>JAFMOD010000331.1:167120-189401 GCA_019802435.1 Corydoras maculifer
ATATAAAATGTATGTGTGTGTATGTATATATACTTATTTTAATACCATCTTATTCATTGTTATAATGTTTACCTTATCATCATTATTCTTTCAAAATCATGTCAGCTGCTGCATTTGAATACCCTCTTCTATATACATGAGCTCATAGATACTCGTCACTAAGATTGATGGAGATCACATTTCACTTCTCTCTCACTGAGAACTACACAGTTTTGGACCAGCAGTGACAGTGCTGTAGAATTAACTCTTAACTCTGTGCCAGTTTTTGATGCCATTTTAATTATTTGCCTTAGAGGCAAAAAAAAGTCTCCTTTTCAATTTCTGAATTGGTTTCTAGACAGTGTAAAAAGCAAAGTTCTTGGCTTAACCCTCATATCTTATCTTTTGCTGCTGTCTCTAAGTTGGTTGTGAAGACCTACATGGATATGGATCAGGATTCAGAGGAGGAGAAGCAGCAGTATCTGGCTCTTGCACTACATCTGGCCTCAGAGTTTTTTCTGCGCAACCCCAACAAAGACGTGCGGCTGCTTGTGGCCTGCTGCCTGGCAGACATCTTCAGGATTTACGCCCCAGAGGCTCCTTACACCTCTCATGATAAACTAAAGGTGCGTTTGAACTATTTGTACCTTAATCAGACCAGTTCACTCAGTAATCAGAATAAACATTTTCGGATCATATTTTTTATTAAGTGAACTTTATTAAGGATGTTCCTCAATACATCAATAACGGCCATAACCGGCAGAACTGACCGTGTTTCTGTTCTCCATAGGAAATATTTCTTTTTATTACACGTCAGCTGAAGGGTTTGGAGGACACAAAGAGTCCTCAGTTTAACAGATATTTCTATCTGTTGGAGGTGAGTGTTAATAAAGAAAATTTGATAAACTTTGGTGGCATATTGGTGGAATATAATAATTTTTTTTACATTAGGTAATGGGATGAGATAATGGGGATTATTTAAATAGATTTAAGAAGTTTTAAAAAGGAGCCTGTTTTGAGTGTTTAATTTTAGCATAGGTTCTGCCCTTGTGGTAATTTTAGTAGCTTTTGGTTTTAGTGACTTGTCAGTGACATTTGCCAACACTTTATTTTACAGAATCTAGCCTGGGTGAAGTCATATAATATATGCTTTGAACTGGAGGACTGTAATGAGATCTTCATTCAGCTTTTTAAAACACTCTTCTCAGTCATCAAGTGAGTTCACGTTCTGCATTCCTGTACGAATGCTTTTTTAAATTTATTTGTATCATCCACTATTATTTATATTCAGTTTGATTTGAGAATCATGTTAGACAATTTTCCACTGTATTCAAGTTGCATTAAATCTGGACTAGTGTCATATATTAACTTATTTGATCTTTTTTTTCAGTATACATCAAAATACAGCTTTCATCTGACATAATAAAATATGTAGTTGTATTTAATTTGCAATGAAATGATTTGTGTTGATTAAAACGCATCTCTCTATCTCTGTGTGTAAATATACACTTTTTCACTCTATAGTAACAGCCATAACCAGAAAGTGCAAATGCACATGCTTGACTTGATGAGCTCCATTATAATGGAGGGTGATGGAGTCACTCAGGAGCTGCTAGACACCATCCTCATCAATCTCATCCCAGCACACAAGGTAATATTTATTTACTTGTGCTTTTAATCTTGTGTTTCAATGTGTATTTAATTTTTTTATTCAGTCATAAAATACATTTTTTAGGAAATATAAGACCTGTTATGAAAGTTAATGTAATCAGTGCAACAAAAATTAGCCAGTTTAATTCGATATTAATAAACAGTTGTCATTGTTTGTACAATGAATTCAAAATACTGGGCTTTAAGCACAAAATAGGTTTTATTTTCTTTTGTATCCGTGAACTCTTTGACATTGTATTGCTAAATGATTACAGCTGATTTTTTGAAAATTTGATTATTATTATTATTATTATTATTATTTTTAATCTTGCTGGCATTTTATGAATGCAACTTGCATCTTATTGCTTGTATTTACTTTCTCTCACTCCCACTGTAGAATCTGAATAAACAGGCTTATGAGTTGGCGAGGACGTTGCTTAAGCGAACAGTTCAGACCATTGAATCTTGCATTTCATCAGTGAGTGTGCAGCTCTCATCGTTCAGTACCGCATATATAATTGTTTTCACTAAATATTTATTGCTGTTTCTTCCACTCCTTAGTTCTTTAATCAGGTTCTTGTGATGGGCAAGTCCTCTGTGAGTGATCTGTCAGAACATGTGTTTGATCTTATACAAGAGCTGTTTGCTATTGATCCCCTGCTGCTCGTATCAGTTATGCCACAACTTGAGTTTAAATTGAAGGTGAGATGAGATTTAATGAACTTCAGTCTGAGTCATGTTTATTTCACACTGCATTTCTTGAATGACCAACATGAGGGTCTTAATTTTTCCAGAGTAATGACGGAGAGGAACGGCTGGCTGTTGTAAAGCTGTTGGCTAAACTTTTTGGAGCCAAAGACTCCGAGCTGGCTACTCAAAACCGCCCACTCTGGCAGTGCTTTCTCGGAAGGTAGGAATGCTGCAAAAGTAAACTAATTATCTTAATGCTCATGTGATTTCTTTTAATCAATTTCTCACCTTTATTTTTTTAATAAACTTATTTCAGGTTTAATGATATTCATGTTCCTGTAAGACTGGAGTGTGTAAAGTTTGCCAGTCACTGCCTTATGAACCATCCAGACCTGGCCAAAGATCTCACAGGTGCGTGTCTTTCTCTGCCTGTGCTTCCTTTATTTCCCCTCAGTTATTATTGAAAAAATGTATCACAATTTGTGTTTCACTGAATATTCTAGAGTTTCTAAAAGTGAGGTCCCATGACCCAGAGGAGGCTATTCGACACGATGTCATAGTAACCATCATTAATGCAGGGAAGAAGGACTTGAGTCTTGTTAATGATCAGCTGCTGGGTTTTGTTCGAGAGAGGATGTTGGATAAAAGGGTGAGCCTTATAAAACTGTACTGTCTTTTATCTGCATGTTAATACTCAGTCTGACATTGAATTATTAAACAAAGAATCACACGCTGGTTTTGAAATAATGTATGAAATTAAAAGGCTGTTAGGGCAGCACTGCCACTGAATTTCCAAACAGGTGCAAGCGAATCACAGGACTTGGTTACAGGTCTCATTATTATTTTGTGTCAAGGAGATCAAGTAGATTTTTATATATGAAATAAAAAAATAGCTATTGCTTTGTTTTACTTGAAAAAAGGTCCTATAGTGTGTAGCGTTAATGTACATTTTGAAATATTCAATAGGCTGCTCATAATTAAGAACATAACATAGGATTTGTAACGCAGTATACAACAAAACATTTTTTTGTTTGTACCTTTTTTTCCCCACATCTTTGCAGTGGCGTGTTCGTAAGGAAGCAATGATGGGTTTGGCACAGCTCTATAAGAAGTACTGTCTTCACCATGAAGCTGGAAAAGAATCAGCCCAGAAAATCAGCTGGATTAAAGATAAACTGCTGCACATATATTACCAAAACAGCATTGATGACAAGTAAGATTTTATGTCAACGGTTTGCTCAGTGTCTCTTAAACATACAAATCACTTAATTTGTTAATTAGAGTTCATTTAGATATAATTATGATGCCGGAGTTTGAGTGAGAGGCAGAGCTGAGAAGCTTAAGTCCTGCTACTGGTCTAAAGGCAGGAATTTAAAGGACAGTCGCATGCAGATGTCTGATTCCACTATCAAATACATAAAATAAACTATTTTTTTAATATGGTATATATTTTTTTATGTTCGGTCACAAGTCCAAACATTTTGTGCTTGTTTATATTCAGGTTGCTCGTGGAGAAGATTTTTGCCCAGTTCATGGTTCCTCACAGTTTGGACACTGAGGAGAAGATGAAGTGTTTGTATTACCTGTATGCTTGTCTGGACACCAATGCTGTAAAGTGAGTCAAAGTTGCTTTTTAACACAATTCAGTTCTGCACTCTCTTTCACTCCGGTTCTGATCTGCCTGTTTAAAAACACTTCACCCGATTTTTTTTGCTCCCACGCTGATTAATGTGATTTTTATTTTAGAGCCCTAAATGAGATGTGGAAGTGTCAGAACATGTTGAGGGGGCTTGTGAGGGAACTTTTGGACCTGCATAAATTGCCCACGGTATGAAGCAGTTGATGTGCTTTAGAATATTTTTTTGTACTTCTGTTACATTTTTTTTTTAAA
The DNA here is from genome assembly GCA_019802435.1 of Corydoras maculifer. Taxonomy (NCBI): domain Eukaryota; kingdom Metazoa; phylum Chordata; class Actinopteri; order Siluriformes; family Callichthyidae; genus Corydoras; species Corydoras maculifer. The sequence continues at coordinate 171,331 of JAFMOD010000331.1, forward strand.
AGATGTTCTAAAAACAACATTTTTCTTCCTCCTCCTCCCAGTCTGAAGCAAACACTGCAGCGATGTTTGGAAAGCTCATGACCATAGCCAGTGAGTGACCGACATGCATCCATCTGACATTACCACCTGTTTTACCTATTACTCTTTAACGTTCACTTCTTCCAGAAAATCTGCCAGATCCTGGAAAGGCTCAGGACTTCATGAAGAAGTTCAATCAGGCTCTTAGTGAAGATGAGAAGCTGCGCCTCCAGCTGGATCAGCTCATCAGCCCAACCTGTTCCTGCAAGCAGGCTGAGCAGTGTGTTGTGAGTGTAGCATCCAGCCGTTCAACTTAAAGCCCAGCCACTAAGATCTGTAGTAATTGGACAACGATGACACTTTAATAAATCTTGTAATCATTTTTTCTTTTACAGAGAGAGATCACACGCAAGCTAACCTACCCAAAACAGCCGACCAACCCTTTCCTAGAGATGGTTAAGTTTCTCTTAGAGAGAATTGCACCAGTGCACATCGATTCTGAGGCCATCAGGTATTTAGTTCTTTTACTTTTTATAAATTTGGTGAAATTTCTTTAAAAGCTTGAACAAAAAAACCTCTTCATACTTGTTCTGTCATTCAGCGAAAGTGATGAACCCTGATTTAAAAAAGAAAAAAAAAGAAATCTGGCTTTTTATTCATGTGTCTCTATCTGCTTTGATCAGATGTATTCTTTACCTGACTGACAGCTTTGTGTGTGTGTTTAGTGCTCTTGTGAAGCTTCTGAACAAGTCTGTCGAGGGCACTGCTGATGACGAGGATGAAGGTGTAACTCCTGATGCTGCCATTCGCGCAGGATTGGAACTACTTAAGGTAAGAGTTTATTATTATTCATTTAATCATCAGCATTGTGGATAATCAAAGGTCGTTCAGTGATTTAATGAATGCTATATATTGTTATATATAACATTGTGTAATATGTCATGATAAAATCACTTGAACTATGTTAACGCATTTTAATTAATACATTTTATGCAAGGTGTAAAATGGGTGAAATGAATGTTTGTTCTCTTAATTTGTGTTCATAAACCAAACTTCGCCGTCAAATCTTAGTTGTAACATCTACAATATTTTGTTAGCCATTGTATCACATGCATCACATCAGCAGCATGCATGACTTCCTCAGTGAGGAGAAAATTACTTTTTGAAACAATGTCCAAAGTACTTGAACAAAACAAAAAAAAAACAAATGTCACTATACCACTGATATAGTTTTACAGTGTGGTCATTTGGTCTGTTTTTTTTTTTGTTTTTTTTTAAATACTCAATAATTACACGTCTCTTCACGTAACTTCATTCTTTCACTCTTTTAGGTTTTGTCCTTCACCCATCCCACAGCATTCCACTCTGTCGAGACCTACGAGTCTCTGCTGCAGTGTCTGAAAATGGAGGATGATAAAGTAGCTGAGGCTGCCATCCAGATTTTCAGGAATACAGGGCAGAAGATTGAGAGCGAGCTCCCACAGATCCGATCGTAAGAATATGCACCGTACACTTGTTTTTATAATCCTAAATCTCTAGTTGTAGGTCATTTTATTAGGTTAACAATAAGCTGTTATTCCTGTTTATCATTGTTGTTTTTGACTGAACTTCTTTCCCTTTTTTTAAGGACATTAATTCCAGTACTGCACCAAAAAGCTAAGCGAGGGACCCCACACCAGGCCAAGCAGGCAGTGCACTGCATCCACGCCATCTTCCATAACAAAGAAGTCCAGCTGGCTCAGATATTTGAGGTACATTTAGCACAGTCTTATTTTAATTATATTTTTAACAATCACACCTTTTGATGCTTGACAGCACTAAAGTTATGTAGACACCACCCACATCCATATGTAGTAGATTTGTCATGATGTTTAAGCATGCAAAACCCTGTGCTTATTTCTGATTATGGGTTATGTCATCAGTTGATAATTTATTACGTATTTATTAATTTATTTAGTACTGCTTTTTATGTTCTATTTCATCCTGTAGCCTTTGTCTCGGAGTCTTAATGCTGATGTCCCAGAGCAGTTGATCACACCTCTGGTCTCTCTCGGTCATATCTCCATGCTGGCTCCAGATCAGTTTGCCTCTCCAATGAAGTCCATAGTAGCCAATTTCATTGTGAAAGATCTGCTGATGAATGACCGGGTAAGTGTTCAGAATTTGGCTTTTTGACCTTTCCTAGATTCCATTTTGAATGTTCATGATTTATTAATTTCAAAGTTAAATATGTTGTGCTTCTTTTCTCTGTATCTTGTAGTCTGTGGGCAGTAAGAATGGGAGATTGTGGACAGCCGATTATGAAGTTTCTTCTGAAGTGCTGGCAAAGGTTAGTGGTTTAACTTCTGTTTTCAGTTACTGCTTTAATGAAAAAAAGCTCAACATTATTGCTACAACTTAATTTATGTGCTATAAATATGACAAGGAAGTAAATAATCATTTAACAAACCTGTGCCAGTCTTACAACTCTTGCACTGATGCTGGTTTTTATAGTGAATATGCTTTAAAAATTCAAAATGCGACACTTCGGACAACTACTACTGTCTAAGCTTTTAACATATAAGGATAAGCGCTAATTACAGATTATTGCATACTCTACCAGTCAAACCAGTCCACCTTTTTGCTATATATACAGTATATATGTATGCTGGAGTTGCCGTGTGCCCTCTGGTGGACAGCGACGCAATCGCACCATATGCGTTAATTGATTAAATTTGTTACTTTTTTTTTTTCTTTTCTCTTCCCTCCTCAAAATCACATTGAGGTCCATATACTGTAGGCCAACATTAAACATGAAAATATTATCCAATGTTTCTGTACTTTCTGTTCATTTTAGGTTCAAGCTGTTAAGCTGCTGGTGAGATGGTTGTTGGGGATGAAGAACAATCAGTCGAAGTCAGCCAACTCCACACTAAGGCTGCTGTCTGCAATGCTGGTCAGCGAGGGAGACTTAACTGAGCAGAAGAAGATCTGGTGGGTTTAAAAGTCACTGCTGTTTACTGGCTTATCATTATGTGGCGGTTTTAATTATCCAAAAATGTTTAATAGATATATCAATAACTATTTAAATATTTACTTAGGGCGGCACGGTGGCTTAGTGGTTAGCACGTTCGCCTCTCAGTGCTAGGGATTCCCGGTTTGAATCCCTATCTGGGTGGAGTTTCCATGTTCTCCCCGTGTCTGCGTGGGTTTCCTCCGGGTTCTCCGGTTTCCTCCCACAGTCCAAAAACATGGATCAAGTCAATTGAATTCTCCAAATTGCCCCATATAGAGTGTGTCTGTGTGAGTGAGTGTGTGCCCAGTGATAGATTGGCGCCCTGTCCTGGGTGTATCTGCCCAGCACCCGAAACGTTCTCCCCTGGATGGGCATGGGGAACCCCCCCCCCCCCCAGGTTTATAAATTATTTGTTAATCGGTACTTTATAAACTATATTGTTCTTTCTGTTGTGTGCAGTAAATCAGACATGTCCCGACTAAGATTGGCAGCTGGCAGCGCTATCCTAAAACTGGCACAAGAACCCTGTTACCATGACATCATCACTCCGGAACAGTTTCAGCTCTGTGGACTTGTAATCAATGTAAGATTTTAATATTTCTCAGACTCGTATAATAACGTAGGGTGCAAGGCAATGATGTCCTGCAACACGGGTATAAAATAACTGTTCACCAGCCTATAATTTATTGAAGCAGTAAAATCCTTTTATGCAGGACGAGTGTTACCAGGTTCGTCAGATATTTGCTCAGAAGCTACACATGGCGCTGGTAAAGCTAGTGTTGCCTCTGGAATACATGGCTGTGTTCGCGCTGTGTGCTAAAGATCCAGTGAAGGAAAGACGTGCTCATGCCAGACAGTGTCTGCTGAAAAACATCAGTGTCCGTCGGGAATATATCAAGCAAAATCCTATGGCACAAGGTAAAGACATGTTTCTTTTATAATTTTTTTTTTATATTACATAATGTTTATGGTAGTGCACATATGTTAAGTTTCTGAAATGGTCCAATTTGTCTGTAAAGTTTCATGTATTTAAATATAACCAGGCATTTTTTCCCCAACAGAAAAGCTGCTTTCACTCTTACCAGAATATGTGGTACCATACATGATCCACTTGCTGGCACACGATCCAGACTTCACAAAGCCACAAGACTTTGAACAGCTCCGAGATATTAAGGAGTAAGTGTTTCTCACATGTTTGTTACATTCTGCATATTTGTGGACTCTCTGTTTAACCTCTCCTCTGTTCTCGACCTTTTCTCAGGTGTTTGTGGTTTATGCTGGAAGTGCTGATGACAAAAAATGAAAATAACAGTCATTCTTTCCTGAGGAAGATGGTCGAGAACATAAAACAGACTAAAGATGCTCAAGTACCTGACGATCCTAAAGCCAATGAGGTTTGTGAGCTTGAACACATACATTTATATGTACATTGCAGAAGCTTTTATCCAAAACAACTTATTAGTATCCCAATTCGTTGGCTGGGGTCACAGTACAGGGACAGCATCTTTAAATCAATGATGGTTGAAGGCCTTCCTCAAGGGCTCACACAGTTGAATCCACAACCTTTAGACTGATGTCTCCACAACAATTATTGAGCTACCACACCCTCGGTAAACACACTTAAGGATTGAATTAAATATTTTATGTACTAAGCGGCTTGTCCTTAAAAGAAGTTGCTGGAGCTTATTTTAGCAAATGGGGGGGGGGCAAATGTGGAAAAATGCATTTGCAGTAAGTTAATAAAGCATGTACACTTTTTACTGAAAGCACCCTGTTCACTTGCTTAGAAATGAATCTAAGTGAGTGCAACTGAAACCTTTGACTTGAGGTTTGAATTATATATATTTTTGTAGTAAACTAAATTATCTATTTTACGACCAACAGAAGCTGTACATTGTCTGTGATGTGGCACTGTTTGTCATCACAAATAAGAGCACATCGTGTCACCTGGACTCACCCAAAGACCCCGTCCTGCCCAAAAAGTTCTTCACACAACCTGATAAGGTAATAGAACATAACACTGGACAATGTACAATCTTGTGTGATTGTAAGTTACTTGTGCTGTGTGAGTTCCAGTTCACTTTCAAGTAGATTTTAATCTGTGTAATTTGAGAAACCGTCACTTTATTTGTTTTTTGTACCTTTTAGGACTTGATTAATGATAAGGACTATCTCTCTGCTGAGGCCCGGAACGTTTTGCTCACAGGAAAAATCCAGGTGATTATATAAAACTTTGCGTTAAAACTTTTTATTACCTACTAATGCACATTTCTTTAAGCCTTGTTTGTTATTAATGGTTAGTGTCAAAGCCCAGTTGTGAATTTTGCTAAGGAGAATGTTGTTTATGTGAAACAGCCTCAGCCAAAGCAGGCAGGTGTGTTGGGAACAATTAACAAGTCTTTAGTGGGTACAGCAGTTCGCAGACCATATACAAGAGCTCCAAACACACATACAGGAGGCATGACTGGCACCAACGCACAGCCCATCTCTCCAGCTCTTCCCATAAACAAGTATGCAATTATTTATACTTGCAATATCTGTTGCACAAGTTATTTATGTTTTTATTTAATTCTTTTTTAAATGTCGTCCTTTTGATGTCGCATTGTAAATTTTTTTTTTCTTATAAAGGGAAATAAGCTCTGAGTCTTCAGAAGGAGGAGCCAGAGAGAATGAAGAAAATCCACAGATAGTCAAAGCAGATGTAAAAAAGGTTTGTGGGCTCAGCCGGGAGAGATCTTGTGAATGTAATAAAATTTAGTTTGGAGGCCATACAACTTTGCATCAGTGAATCTGTTTAAGACATAGACATAGACATAGACATAGACTAAACTTTACATGCACGTTTTATTTTGCAGAACTTTGTAGGATCTACATTTATTTCTAACACACTAAACGTGTATGATGAGCACATTCAATCAATACTGTGAATTAGAGAACCAGTCCCATCTGTCAGCTTTTGACCTGTCCTTTTGTTAATTGCTCAGGAGGAAGCTGCAACACCTGCACCTGGGAGTGGAAAGAAGCGGAACACGCCGGTGACAGATGGCAGTAAGAACAACTTGGCCTCAGATACAGTCATGGCATCACCCCCTCCCGTCAACAAACCTCGACGAGGCAGACCTCCCAAAAAACCTGCTGTAACACCGAATGAAAAGGAAGTGACAAACACGCACGGGAGCGGAACTGGGAGGGGCAGGAAGAGGGCAGCAGCATCCCAGGATGCTACCTCCACAGTCTCAGCTGAACCAATCAGCAGCAAGATACCAAAACAACAGAAGGACACAGATTTCAAGAGGACAGGGCAACAGAGGCAGATTGACCTACAAAGGTAAATATTTATAAAGGTTCTGATCTGCCATTGTTCAGACTGATTTGCTCTGGTCTGTCACGGTAGGTGAGGTATTATGTACAAGTAAACATGTAATAAATTATAGAGTTAAAAAGAATGCCATAGACTGGTGTTAAAATGAACTTCATTTAAATTACCTACTGTTCAGTACATAGTATTTAATAAATTTAACTCTTATTTCTTAAGTGGTAGTTTGTGAGACATTAAAATGAAAAGAACCATGAAAATTTGATGCAACCGATTAAATAATGGCTAAAAGTGATGCTTGTGTTTTATAATAAAGTCTTTCTAATTGGTCAATTGTCTGTATGAACTCACACTTGTGGCTGCAGGTTCTTTTCCCCTAAAGCAGTAAAGACAGCAGAACGAGAGGACAGTCACAGCTTTCAGCATCTCAGAGCGTATGGAAGCGAGGGAGAAACCGAGAGGGAGATGGAATCGAGCCAGGAGAGCTTTCTCGCTCACACTCAGTTAGTAGATAATCAGGGAGATTGGAGAGGTCACACAGCAAGCAGCAGTAAGAGATCAGGGCAGGGCGAGCTGAAAGTGAGTCTCAGAGCAGCAGATACAGATGATCATGTAGAACAATTAACTGAATGTTTGTGTAGACTGTGCTGACATTAATAAAGCATCTTCCTGTTCATCTAGTTTTATAATTAATACAGCTTCATTATAACTTGTTTTCCTCTCATCTCCTGTTTTCAGGTAAAGAGACGAGCATCCAAATTCAGGTCATAGTCTTACTGCTACAGACACATCAACCCCCACCCCCCAGACACGCTGTCGCTCCTGCAGACGAGACACCTGAACTGTGATCTGTACCTCCTTCACTTCAGACTGATGCAGATTCTTAAATTCCTGTTCGGTTACCAAATGTTAATGCAGCCCAGTTTTAATTCCACTTTGTCGCAGTCTGGTTTTTAAAAATCCAATATTTGAATGACAAAAAAAAAGACTGTTTTAAAACTTCTCTACAGTTGCTTATTAAATGCCTGGAAGATTTGCTGCTGTTTCCCGTGATTTCTCTCTATTTTCTGGACTCTTTTCAGTCTGTTTACAGATTTACAGATCTGTTTACAGGTCATCAAAGATGACACGTTCACACAGCAGTTAGTTGATGATCCAGGATCAGCCTTTCCAATATGTTCCCATTATACCGTCGCCGATTAGCAGACGTATTTTCAGCAAAACGCTGCCCCTTTTAAAGCCTGAACATTTCTGAAGTCTGATGTATTATACTGAACTTTGTTATTGCAGATGTGACTTTTTTTTTCTTGCATATGTGGATGTTTTAGGCGGGTTCATCACATGTATTTTAAGCATTGTACGCCAGTTCAGAAGTTGTAGTTAAATGACTTGATCAAATCTGGCACAGCCTTTTTTTATTTACCCTGTTTTGTACAGAGCAGACAATTACACCATTTTTGGCTTCTTCCCTACGGCTTCCTCACTGTTCAGGGATCCTGTGATGTTGTAGAATGTTTTATATAGACATTGAAATTTGAACTGAAAATTAAAATGTTCAATGCAGCAGTTCTTTTACTGCCTTCAAAAAAAAGTCACAGATGCTTTTAAAAAAATTTTCTCCTTCTTTTAAGATCGAACCTTTTTCATTCTTTGTCCAAATTCACCCAGTCTGTTAATTATAAGTAATGAATACACATGCATCTTTGATGTTTACAAGTTTTTTATTATTTAAAAAAAACAATAGTTTTACAATAAATAACCATGCTTCTTGTATGGCTCATTTTTAACACCAAAACCCATGTTTTTTTAACCCCTTTTTGACTGCAAACAGAGTCCCTTTCCCCCTTTTAACAGATAGCTGCTGCTCCATATGATGTGGAACGCAGTCATTATTACAGGAAGACGGTGTAGTTTATAAAAGGTTCATTTTAGAGCTGCAACAAATGATTGATTTGTTGATGATCAAGTAATTTCATAATGTGTATATATAGAAAAAGATAAAAATGCGGATCTTCAGAGTGCAGACAAGTCATTTTATGACATTAGGCTTGTAAAATACTGATGGCTATTTTTCTGTATTTTCTAATCTTGAGCCAAACGACACGGGAAAAAAAAACAGATTAATCGGCAATGAAAACAGTTGTAGCTCTAGTGCAATCTCTAATGTTAAAAACTTCATTTGAAAGTTGAATTGGTTATTTTCTGTGTGCAAAAAACTAACATCCTTTAATTGTAACAGATTTTCACAAATTTCAGGGTTTGAATCATCAGATCCAACATATTTCATTCAGTCTGAAGCAATGCGTTTATGTAAGGAGTTATTTTCTCAATGAATTTCAGAAATCTCTTGTTAATGCAGTTCCTTAATTAAAAAGCCTTTTGTTCTCTGTATTTTAGTTACAAAATTATAAAAGATGACTCTCCCAACCCCTGCTGTTCCTGCCTGATGCTTCGATTGACATTTGTGAATGTACGTTTACTCATTGAACATATGCTCATGCTAGGACATTCGTTTTGCAAAACATTAGGCTCTAGTAAGCTGATAAAGATGTGAGATGTGAATATTGTCTTTCTGTTAAACCTTCGGTATAGGATGCCAGTGAACCTCCATGAATCCAGCTGGAAGATTAAAGCCAACATGTAGATTCTCTGAAGGTTAGGCTCATCACATGAATACGGGAAAGTGAGTAAATGACTAATGCAGCATTTTGGTGCACTTGTGGTCATGCAGATATGAATTACGATGGATACCCAGTTGTCCAGCTATTCGATAGGACTACTTTGTACTAGGATCAGTTTACCAGGTGCAAATTTTCTTTCGTAACTATAGTTCTATAACGGGTGTATAAAATATTGTCTAGTGCAACATGAGTGAAAAATGTATCTGCTGATGTGCCATGTAGAAATCTGCAGTTAACAACTTCAGTTCTGGGTACCATGTGATGCATTGGAAGCACCTCAAATGTAATTCACCAGGATCTTGCTTATCACCATAAACATAACTGGTATGAGAGAATGCAGGAGATAAATCTTATCTCTAAGACACTGACAATATGCATCCACAGTCGTATATGTTTGCATATCCAACTCCATTTCATGCTTTATTGTAGATGGAACGTTAACACATCCTCTGTCCTTTATTTTCTGAGCTACTCATGTTATTCACGGTTGTGGGAGGTAATGGCAAATTCAGCAACACTGGACAAGTCACCAGTCCATCACAGAGCATATTCATGCCAACATTCTCACATGTGGGAATCTGAGATCACTGATTCACCTAAAACCATGTTTTTCTGACTCTGGGAGGAAACTGGAGGACTAACAAAAGTAAATATGCAAATTCCACACAGACAGGCCCTGGTCCATTTCTCTAAAAATCAAACTGAGGACCTAGCTGTGAGATGTGCAAAAAAAATATTAAACGTTTTTATTTTATAGAGAGGATGTGTTATCTTACAGACAGAAATTCATGTTTGAGGATACATGTACGATGTCTGTATTGCAAAGTAAAAAACTTTGTGTATAAACAGTTGATAAGATATAATTTAAAATCCTCTTGTTAAAATGTTTAACATCTCAAAAAACACTATTATACAATCTGAATCACATGCCATTTTTTCAGGGATGCAATATTTGAACACTTTTTTTCAAGAGATGCTAGATGTTTAATGGAGATGATTGATGGGTACTTCTGTTTTGCCTCTGGAGCAATTCCATTCATCATTCTGTTCTTCATAAATGAAAAGTAGCTTCCTTTCTTTTTTTTGTTTTCTGTTTGTAAGCACCTGTGAGTTTTTTTTTTCCCCACTTCATTCGGAAATGGATTAAAAGTGACTGAAGAGGTATTAAAAAAAAAGAAAATGGTGATAGAGGTGATACTGTCTGCAGTGTCAAATAAATGTAGCTCAAACTCTTGTCCTGCTGATGTCATCATGGTGAACTTGTCCAGCTCCTGCTTTGATAAAAAAAAAAAACCATAGTTCTGGAAATAGATCATGTCCGCAACTGTTAATCGCCGGGGACGCATTAATCCAGATTCTAAAGAACATTTTGCTCTTTAGCTTGTGTCCCTCTGAGGCAGGTACCCAGAGTTAATAAGTGCAGAGCAGAGAGTTGAATTGAGATTTTGTGGTTTGGAGATGTGAGCTGGAGGCTCAATTGCTGAGCAAAATTTCTGTTGCCGTTTCCACGTTCCAGGACTTTGAGGATAAAGCTACAATTACTGCATTCTGTAAAGAAAAAGAAGACAGAGAATAGGTGACCAGGTTATTAATAAAAATGGCTAATGCCTAATGCTTATGGATATTTATGCACTAGTGGTTAGGATTTTTTTGGTTTTTGGACAATAAACACAAACCTTTGTAAAGAGAAAAATGAGATGCTCTTAAGAAAACAGCATGATGCTATAGTTTTTTTTTAACTGCTGAATCTGGAATTAATTCATGATCTTAAACATGCCATATTTGCAAATCTTCTGAATGGTCTTTACAACTCGAACTGATGGCCAAACAGAAAAGCAATCAGCTTATCATTTAATGACCTTAAAAATAACAAAATGGCACCATAATTCCCATAAATCAGAAGCAAAACACAGAGGCAAGTTGTAATCACACAATAACTTTCAAAGCCCTACACTTAGTTTTCAGCTAATTTGTTTTGCATCATCTGAAAAAAGCTACACGACAAAACTACGATAGAAGTTTTAAAGCAAGATGTGAAGTTCCTTGTTAAATACATGTAAGCTGGTCTGCTAATTGCTTTAAAAAAAACTTACTTTGTCGAAGCCCATGGCACAAAGTTTATCTATTTTCACTGTGTATTCAGGACTAGACATCGAAGCACCAGCATAAACGTGAGACCAAAGCTGAGCCGTTTGTCTGAACATATCAGGATTTTGTTTGTACTAGAAAGCACACAGAGCAGAAAAAGGAAATGTAAACACCACCACATTTGATTGATTATTAAAACGTTAACAATTACAATGCTGGTGTTTGTGAAAGCTGCACTCAGTTCTAACTTTGTTCTAACTTGTAGATTTCATTCATTCATTTATTTATTCATTATCTTCCACTTTATCCTCTATTAGGGTTGCGGTGGGGTTCCCCATGTCCATCCAGGGGAGAACGTCTCGGGCGCTGGGCAGATAGCCCCAGGACAGGGCGCCAATCTATCGCTGGGCACACACTCACACAAACACACTCTATATGGGGCAATTTTGAGAATTCAATTGACTTGATCCATGTTTTTGGACTGTGGGAGGAAACCGGAGAACCCGGAGGAAACCCACACAGACACTGGGAGAACATGGAAACTCCACCCAGATGGGGATTCGAACCGAGAATCCCTAGTGCTGAGAGGCGAACGTGCTAACCACTAAGCCACCGTGCTGCCTCTTGTAGATTAAATAATAATAATAATAATCCTCTGGTCCTTCATCAATTCTCATGAAATGCTGGTGATTGGACATATGTTGAACAATGGCTTATTTAATTCAGCAGCACTGTGTCTCATCCATTCTTTTGGATTCTTCATGTCGTGTCTACAGACATACTGCTGATTGCCTTAAATTTCAGGTTCGATTCCCAAACAGGCCTTTACGAAGTAACAAGCACTGGGATTGTTCCTTTTTTTTTTTACGGCAGTCGTAGGCTTGTGGTTAAGAAACCAGCCTGAAGGTCTCTGGACTGTATAAAAGGCTCCGAGCATGTGTGCTCACTTCACCAGTGTGTAAATGTGTGTATTTTACTGTGTGTAACGTTTGATTCCTGTCAGGGCGAACAAAAAAAGTCCTTTAGTGCCTGAGATTTTTTATTTTTATTTTTTTTTACAATGGCTAACTTGCAGATGCTAATTGCACCTATGACTGATTAGTTTATAAACAATAGGTGAAAAAACACCTGAAAAAACATTAGAATTAGGACGGCACGGTGGCTTAGTGCTCAGTTAGCACGTTCGCCTCTCAGCTCTAGGGATTCCCAGTTCGAATCCCCATCTGGGTGGAGTTTCCATGTTCTCCCTGTGTCCGCGTGGGTTTCCTCCGGGTTCTCCGGTTTCCTCCCACAGTCCAAAAAAATGGATCAAGTCAATTGAGTTCTCCAAATTGCCCCATATAGAGTGTGTTTGTGTGAGTGAGTATGTGCCCAGCGATAGCTTGGCGCCCTGTCCTGGGTCTATCTGCCCCGAGACATTCTCCCCTGGATGGGCATGGGGAACCCCCCCCCCGCGATCCTAATAGAGGATAAAGCGGAAGATAATGAATGAATATATTATGTATTTGTGTGATATGCTGGTGTTACTGATCTGCCACTTGAATAATACCTATTCTGTGGGGTTCCTGATTCCTAAAGGGCAGGATTAGGGGTAATTTGAAGGTTGAGTCTAATGAAGGTGCTAAAATTCTATAAAAATACAGTTTCACAACAAAAATAAAAGCATTAATAATAATGTTATAGAATATATACAATTTACATAAAAGACAATCACCTGATTGGCTACTACAGCATCCTGTGGGTCATCAGGCTCGGCTGCAGCTAGCAAAGCCTGTAACGAAAGTAAAACTGTACGAAGAGTCATCGCTGCAGCCCTACAAAGAGTGAACATGTACAGCTTTATTAGCTTGTGTGTTTTGTGGGAGGATATGTGTCATATGAATTGACTATTAAAAAATCCTGAGGCTATAAAAGAGCACAATATAAGGAACAATGGCAGAGGCCTTCTCACTGCCACACAGACCACTGCTGTTTAGTGTTCTCCTCATGATGGACTTAGTAATAACTTAAAATATCATTATTAGCCAAAAAAAGGCATTTAGTTGCTTATTTAAAATATCATTTAAGTCTCCTTTAATGTGTTTTAAGTACTGGTGCTATCTTGAATTTATACAGAAATATGGAAAACTCTAAAATGTTTAACAGACTTTTAAGCACCATGTTTTTCGTATTTAAAAATTAAATATCATTTTTGTGAAGATTCATTTTGCAATCAGCTAAACCTGTGTTTCATTTTATTACTTCCCACCAGCTGCCATGTGTGTAACCCGTTCAAGGAGCTATAAATATATATTTAAATTCTTTGCAATCCCTCATTCAATGTTCTCCTGTTGCTGTGCATTGGCATTGTAGTATGACCAGTTTTTATAAAGTGAGTGCTTAAAATTTACACAATGTATTTATTGTGAAAACTCACAGCACAATTTAAGTCTAATACAGACACAGACCTAGTATAAATCACTATTTGAGTAGTTAATTTTAAGATTTTAAGCGGCACGGTGGCTTAGTGGTTAGCACATTCACCTCTCAGTGCTAGAGATTCCCGGTTCGAATCCCCATCTGGGTGGAGTTTCCATGTTCTCCCTGTGTCCGCGTGGGTTTCCTCCGGGTTCTCCGGTTTCATCCCACAATCCAAAAACATTGAGCAAGTCAATTGAGTTCTCCAAATTGCCCCATGTAGAGTGTGTTTGTTTGCGTGTCTTTGTGTGTGAGTGTGTGCTTAGTGATGGATTGGCGCCCTGTCCTGGGTGTATCTGCCCCGCGCCCAAAACGTTCTCCCCTGGATGGGCATGGGGAACCCCCCCCGCGATCCCAATATAGGATAAAGCGGAAGATAATGAATGAATGAATTTTAAGATATTCATTATTAAGGCAGTGTATAAGTATTATTAACCCCTATATTTAGTCAAAGGCACTTACCATTGGTCTTTTAGAATGTCCAAACATATTGCTCCAGTAACTGAACTTATGTTGGGATGCCAGATTTTCGTAATGAACCTCACCTAAAAGATGAAAATGATGATTTCATTTCACAAAATTTCCACTAGGAGGCCCATACATTTACAATCACAACCTGTATACTACTGCACATTGTACACAAGAGGATGTTACCTCATGAGTGTCATACACACTAAAGGCCTTCTCCAGTTAAATTATCATTCACATCACATACAATAACAGCATGGCTGGTTTGCTATACCAACAATCTGTCCACTAACCTGTTTGTTAAGTAACAAAATTTTCATATTAGTTTCGGCACACTTTGATATTTGCCAATGACCCCCCCCCATCTCCCTAATATAACTTTACTCAGTTCTCCTTTGTATGCTTTCTTAAAGCAACAACTTCGGTCCCCATGTGTTGCCTTCATGACATAAAATATTATCATTGCTCATCACCAACTCAAACAGTTTTCAGTGAAGTCAGGCTGGAAAAAGCTGCATTGGCCGCTCACACCCAATTGTGTCAAAGGAGATACTGAGACAGAAACTTTATACTGAACTACAACATGGATATTCTCTGGAATTTAGTTAGTTTCTGATTAAGTGAATTTGTTATTCGTGATAAGGACCATTCGGTCATTTAGCTCCCACAAAATACAACATGTCTGAGGTTAAAGAGAAAGGGCACACACACACATCTTCGCTTTAGTTGGAAAATACTAGTGTTATATTTGTGAAAAGGCAATCATGGGATCTAAAACGTTTAGATCAAGATGTTAAAAACCTTGTTTCGTTAATCCAGGGTTTGGCTTTATTGTTCAATCTGTTTTATGTTCGAGGTCACACAGGCGTCATAGCTTAATGAAAGATAAAGCTAATATATTCGCATTGTAGCACCATTTCAAATTGAAAAATGAAAGCAGTTCAAAAGCAACTTGTAATGTTAGTGATGTGTGTGTCACCAGGGTGCGGTAACAAATACTGCTAATTACTACACGTTTTGCACAGTGATACTGTTAAGTGAATCAAACAAACACGGCGTTATTGAACTTCAGCATCATAGCCTTTCAAATTTAACATCGTACTGTGCACTGTGCTGCAGTCAGTACCACAATAAGACTCTGTATCAGCAGTTACTTAAATAACTCATATCGGAATTAATATGAGTTAATTAATGTTGAAATTCAAACTTGAGTTTGTGGGACATTCTTATTTATGTAAGAAGAAAAGTTTTTCTCTTATGGTCAAGAGAAGGTTTTATTTGGGTGGTGGATTATTCTTAGCACTGCAATAATACTGACGTGGTGGGGATGTGTTTGGCAGTGCTCAGCTGGTATTTATTATTTCCCACAACGCATGCGTACATATAGAGTGGGAGAAATTATTTCCTACTATATATGGTTCTTAATGTTCTGAATGGGTTATTGTTTACAGTCTATTGTTTATTGTCTTTCTACTTAGTGGCAAAAATTGTTCTTACATACTAATCAATCAAGTACAGTGAATCAGATTAGCAATGTATGTAAAGAAACAAATGGACTATAGTCTGTAATTGTAAAACTAGAAATATTTTGGATATAATAAAATGTACAATGACCAGAAACATGATTCTGTACTTAAGTTGTCAGTTAGTGTATATGAAGCTGTTATACAGAAGCAATAGAACAGATAAGGTTGTAAATACATATGATCTGCCTTGTCACCCAGTCACATGCTGGATGTTAACAGTTACAGGTGACGCTCCTATTGCACTGCTCACATACCACAGGGTTGACAACGATTACTGATGTGCTATATTGCTATTTACCTTGGGTGGATTAAAAGGATATGTCTCTGGAATCTTGATTTCTAGTTGATACCTGCCTCCTAAAACAATAAAGATTAGTGTGAGGAGCTTGACATGAGAAGAACTTATTGGGTAAAAAAAAAAAAAAAAACACCTAATGGGGTCACCAGTCCATTGCAGGTCAGCTGCACGGACACATTCAAAACTATCCAAATTAACAAATTCTATATAAAATGAGGAGCAATAAGTAAGAAATCAACTAGCTACTCTGGAAATCTGTAACAAGACCAATTGTGACCCAACTTTTTATAAAATGCCTTTTTCAAAAGTATTGCACACTAGTGAATTCACAAGTAGTTTTTTTCCCATTGTTTGTTTTTTCTAGTTTACATTCTAGATTAATAATTAACATTTTACTTGCTATGTGTGTTGAGATATCACAAGCCTCAGTCATCTTCTATTTTATTAGAATTTTATGTTCATTTGAGCCCAGCAGATGTGCAGCTTATCTTACCTTCATAAGGCGTGTCTGGAGGTCCCGCAATCTCGCCTTTCAATTCGGTGAAATTTTCATCTATTAGGTCCACCTTGATCTGATTTTTACTCGTCTAGATAAAAACAAAATACAGAGAGGTTATTTTACTGAAGTGCTTATACATACTCAAGTACTACTACAAATGCCTGCTTTAAGTCATGCCACATGTAAGTCATAACACTGGATTGACAAATGCTGATCACAAAGCAAACCCTTCAGAGCTCTAGCATTTCAGTCAACATTCTTGTGTTTAAGAAATCATTGTTTAAATACAGAGTAGCATGGTGGCTTAGTGGTTTAGCATGTTCTCCTCTCAGCACTATGAATTCCCGGTTCGAATCCCCACATGGGTGGAGTTTCCAAGTTCTCCCCGTGTCTGCGTGGGTTTCCTCCGGGTTCTCCGGTTTCCTCCCACAGTCCAAAAACATGAAGCAAGTCAATTGAGTTCTCCAAATTGCCCCATACAGAAAGTGTATGCGTGCGTGTCTGTGTGAGTGAGTGTGTGCCCAGCGATGGATTGGCGCCCTGTCCTGGGTGTATCTGACCAGCGCCCGAAACGTTCTCCCCTGGATGGGCATGGGGAACCCCCCCGCGACCCCAATATAGGATAAAGCAGAAAATAATGAATGAATGTGTAAATACAAGGTGTTTTGAGGAACTTGTGCACTGGCTTAGTGGTTAGCACTTTGGCCTCTCACTGTCAGGATCTATTTTCAAATCCCGATCTGGGTGGAGATTCCATGTTCTCCCTGTGTCCACGTGGGTTTTCTTTCGGTTCTCGGTTTCCTCCCACAGTCCAAAACATGGATTTAAGTTGAATTGGCTGCTCTAAATTGCCCCTATTCATAAAACACCCATATAAAGTGTGTGCCCAGTGATGGACTGGCGTATTTGTTCAGCACCCGAAAAGTTCTCCTTGAATCGTGTGTTTAGCGATCTGGAATTTGTTTAGATCGTATATTTAAAGGATGTTGTGTACTAAACATCATAACTGAACTGGAGGTAGCTTTAACCTACTAGCCAGATAACAACCAGACCGGGTAACATTTTTCTGCACTATACAAAAAAAAACCAATGTCAATTAAACTGGATTCTCGCAGACCAGGTTAAAGTAGAAAGTAGTAATTTAAACTTGATTCCTGTCTCCTGAGTTTCAAGTCCCAGCGAAGGTGTTTAATAAACAACGTCCTTGTCAAACGTGGAAGCTAACAGGCTAACCCGCCCGGGTGCTAGCAAACTGCTTGAAACCTGCAATCAACTGAACTAATATGTCGTTTTGTAAGTATCATTTACTAATACTGCTCATCGAATAAGTAATATTTAAGTCTACGTTATGGCCTTGTTTGAGCGACATTACTGTAGCAGTTAAAGTGCAGCCGAGCGTTGTTGCACTGAATGCTGTCTCCAGTAAACAGAAGTTGTTTTCGTGTAAAAGGCTTCAAAGAAAGAGCGACACAAACCTCTTCACTTTTTAAAACTTCTTTAAACTCGCGTTTAATCCTCTGCACCGCGATGTTGGCCATGTTAACGTGTGAGAGTGAAATCAGTGCGGGGCCTTGTGTGTTCCAAATGCTTGCATTAACACTCATATGTGCAGTCTCTCTCTCTACCTCTCTCTCTCTCTCTCTGTGTGTGTGTGTGTGTGTGTGTGTGTGTGTGTGTGTGTGTGTGTGTGTGTGTGTGTGTGTGTGTGTGTGTGTGTGTGTGTGT
>JAFMOD010000331.1:193006-335178 GCA_019802435.1 Corydoras maculifer
TTCCTCCCACAGTCCAAAAACATGGATCAAGTTAATTGAGTTCTCAAAATTGCCCTGTTTAGAGTGTGTCTGTGTGAGTGAGTGTGTGCCCAGCGATGGATTGGCGCCCTGTCCTGGGTCTATCTGCCCAGCGCCCGAGATGTTCTCCCCTGGATGGGCATGGGGAACCCCACCGCGACCCTAATAGAGGATAAGCGGAAGATAATGAATGAATGAATTAATAGGATGAACAATATAAACGTACATGTATGTCACACAGTTTTATAACACCAGCCTCACCCAAATCTTAAATCTCTTTGGAATTGTGTTTAAAACGTGGTTTTCTGGTTTTGCCAGTGTTCATATTGGCTCCACCTAGGACCAACTGACTGAGAGGCAGCTAAATCAAAATAGTGTTTGAGTGTGTTTAGTGTTTTATTCAGTGTTTATTTCTAAGTTTGATGTTTTTTTTTTTATTATATTGTTCATTGTGTTATTTCTCAGCTGTGGTCTTTTATGTTGCACAGGAATGTACAGCATATCAGCTGAAACTATGTACTACATATAAGCAGGCATTTCGGTAATACATTTGATATAAACCCTTTAAGTTGTGTGTCCTGTGTTTTATTCATTCATTCATTCATTCATTACCTCCCGCTTTATCCTATATTAGGGTCGCGGTGGGGTTCCCCCATGCCCATCCAGGGGAGAACGTTCCTGGCGCTGGGGAGATAGACCCAGGACAGGGCGCCAATCCATCGCTGGGCAGACACACTCACACAGACACACTCTATATGGGGCAATTTGGAAAATTCAATACACTTGATCCATGTTTTTGGACTGTGGGAGGAAACCCGAGAACCCGGAGGAAACCCATGCGGACACGGGGAGAACATGGAAACTCCACCCAGATTGGGATTCGAACTGGGAATCTATAGCGTGTTTTATTTATGTGTACTATAATATTCTACCATATTTTTCTATTAAGATTTATTATCATTTATTATATTGACTGAATAGTAAAGATCATTACAAGAATAGTGAAGATTATTAAATGATCTGTGATGGTTGCCTAAATGATGTTTTAATTCAAATTTAATGAGTATGATTCACAGTAAGGCCCTCTGTTATGTAACGTGTGCACTGGGTGGAGATTGACGTCTGTTTCATGACATCTTCTGTCACTTATGATGTCAGAATATGGGTCTTGGCTCTGATGCAATAGGATCTGACAAACCAGTTTTTAAAACGTTTGACAAAATTCCAGCTCCAAACCCTTCTTTTTTGTTTTAAAGTAAGACCTTTGCTGTAATGTACTTGTCTACATTAAATAGGGTGTTAATTCATCAGCTGAATTTGCATACTAGTTTTTTGTATGTATTTAAAGCTGTAGATTGTGGGTGCTGGGGATCCACGTTCGATTCCAGATCAGCATAAAGTTTCCATGCTCTCCCTGTTTTCACGTGGGTATCCTCCGGGTTCTTCAATTTCTTCCCACAGTCCAAAAGCATGGATTCAAGGTAAATGGAATGCTCTAAGTTGCCCCATATAAAATGTGTTGGTGTGAGTGTGTGTGTCCAGCAATAGTTTGGCACCCTGTCCTGGGTGTATCTGCCCAGCGTCTAAAACGTTCTCCCCTGGATGGGTATGGGGAACCCCCCCCCCCCCCCGCGACGTTAGTAGATGATAAAGCGGAAGATAATGAACGACTGACTGAATAATGTAATGTGGCTCTACACAAAGCATTAAAGGCAAGTTATTTAAAGGCGTAACAGTTCATTTCACAGGCCAAAAAAAAAACCTGAATCGTAGTTCTAATATTTTTTTCCCCCTTTCCCACAGTATGTATTCATTAAACACACTAATGTAATATTATACAAATAAGGCGATGACGTCATTCAGCGAATTATAGGATAGCTATAAGCTACTTTCTCAACAGAAGAGTTGGCAACGTTGGGCTCAGGGCAGAACATGTGTTTTCACTTTAGAGTCTCCAAAAGTGTCTAATAACAAGAAAAATGTCTCGCTTTATCTCAATGTATTATTTAAAAGTAATAAGTCGTTAGAAGGCTTAGTGGTTAGCATGTTCTCCTCTCAGCACTAGGGATTTCCGGTTCAAATCCCCATCTGGGTGGAGTTTCCATGTTCTCCCCGTGTCCGCGTGGGTTTCCTCCGGGTTCTCCGGTTTCCTCCCACAGTCCAAAAACATGGATCAAGTCAATTGAATTCTCAAAAATTGCCCCATATAGAGTGTGTCTGTGTGAGTGAGTGTGTGCCCAGCAATGGATTGGTGCCCTGTCCTGGGTCTATCTGCAAAGCGCCCAAGACGTTCTCCCCTGGATGGGCATGGGGAACCCCACCGCGACCCTAATAGAGGATAAAGCGGGAGATAATGGATGGAAGTCGCTAGAAGGTCTGAAAAGTCGCAAAGTTGGCAGCAGAGTGTAAAATGTGCGTCAAACTTAAACAGCAACTTTTTCCAAACTGTTACTCTGTCCTGACGGATCAAGAAATGCAGTGTTCAGCAGCGCCCCTGGAATACTATAAGTACTAAAGGATATCTGAACTCTGCTTAAAAACGAACAGATTATTATAAGATTGTAGTTACTGTTTTGTGTTATTCAGTGTTCCAGGTCATTCTTTATGTTTGGAATAATCAGAGACAAATCACAGACGAATGAAATGATAAAAAAGATACACTGGAGCTTGTAAAAAAAAAAAAAAAAAAAAAATATATATATATATATATATATATATATATATAAACTGCATTTAATCAAAAACAACAGAATGACCTAAACATAAAGAAATCCTATTTATATAAATGTAAAAATACTAAATAATTTAGTAAAAATACTAAATTTCCAATTTAGTACTTCTACATGAATACCCTAATTCAAATGTTACACGTTCTTATAAATTCGTATCATTTGAAAGCTTCCTGCGCGAAATCTACCAGAAAAATGTACAATATATGGGCTACACATTTGAAATCCCACTTCATCCCAACTGGGTTGGTCTTCTTTGGTGTTAATGACTAAACATTGTTCACATCGAATACGTGTTTGTACAGTAAATCATGACAGCATGTGAATGTCGCCCGAAAGCCACACGTGGCAGAAAACCAATTTTCCAAGTTAAAAGCGCGACAAGCAAAAAAAAAACTATTAAGATGAGTAAATTCAGGGCACTGGATTCAAGGAGACGTGTTTTAAATTATATTTGACTTCATGTGTTTGTTCATTTGATCATCGGTTTAAATTGGCATTGTTGTTGCGTGGGTGTTGATAACGCTTGCTTTAATTTTGTTTTATGTCCCGGAGGAGGCAGGAGTGTTATTTTAGTGAGTGGGGTGTGTTAGCGGTGGGTATGTAAGCGTGTGTGTGTGTATGTGTGTGTGTGTATATAAGTTTGTGTGTGCGTGTGTTTGTGTATGTGTATATAAGTTTGTGTGTGTGTGTAAAAGTGAGAGAGAGACTGCTGCCTTGTTCTCAGTAACACAGTAAGTGAATTCAGACAGAAGCAGACGCTTTCAGAGGAGCGCGATCTCAGCAGCAGCAGCAGCTTCAGCTCGAACCCACAGCACGGTAAGAATAATCATCTGATCCGTTAAACTGTTACACAATAAAATCAGATCAGAAGAAACTCCGAGATCTGTCTCTTTAAACTTTTCTTTTAGAACCGCTGATGTGATGTGCTGACGTCTGTCAGAATAAACTCATTTTAGGGACTAAAACACTTCACATGAAAACGGCTTAATGTATTAAAAACATCAACCAAGAAAGACCAAACTTTACCCATTATTAGTCTTCATTAGTACTTTGTATTGTAATTATGAATCTGTACTCCCAAAGGGATGCGACCATCTTCATGTTAAGCCTTTTCCTCCCATTCAAACCCATTATAAGAAATTGGCTTAATCTGGATTAATACATTAAAACGTCAACCAAGAAAGACCAAACTTTACTCATTTATTATTCTTCATTAGTACTCTGTACTCTAATTATGAATCTGTACTCCAAAAGGGATGCGACCATTTGCATGTTGAGTCTTTTCCTCCCATCCAAACCCATTATAAGGAATTGGCTTAATGTATTGAAATATCGACTTAAACATCAACTTTACTTTTGAAAAGGAAACAACCTTCACTCATTATTTGTCTTTATTAGTACTCTCTGCTACTGTTATTAATAACCTGTACTCTGAAAGAAAAGCCATAATTTTCACATTAAGTCGTTTTCCTCTCATCAAACCCATTATAAGGAATTGGCTTAATGTGGCCTAATACATTAAAACATCAACCAAAGACCAAACTTTACTCATTTATTATTTGTCATTAGTACTATCCTACTGTAAATATGAATCTGTACTTCGAAAGTAAAGTCATCATTTTCTTAATCTTTTTCCCGTCCATTCAAACCCATTATGAGGACTTAATGTGGCTCAATGTGGCTTAATGCATTAAAACCTCAACCAAGAAAGACCATGATTGTTTTCCAGCGCTCACAGGACATCGCTTACAGAAAGGTTCCAGCAACACTGCTGTGTCTGATTCGATCTTACAAGTGCAACACACACTGCCAAACCACCACCATGTTGGTGTCAATGCAGTGTTGAAAATACTGTACAACACACTTAGAGTTGGTCTTCCTCTTTTCCTTCGTCAGTGCTCATAGAATAGAGAACAGGATGCGGGTAGTTAAACATTTTTGTTTTGTGGGTTATTGTATATTAAACGGTGTTACTGAGGTGTTTAAAGATTCCAGCAGCACTTCAGTG
This sequence comes from Corydoras maculifer, assembly GCA_019802435.1. Lineage (NCBI taxonomy): Eukaryota > Metazoa > Chordata > Actinopteri > Siluriformes > Callichthyidae > Corydoras > Corydoras maculifer. The sequence goes on from JAFMOD010000331.1 coordinate 197,765, forward strand.
TCTGGTCCATTTACCAGTGCAACTTCCCATCCCCCATGTCAGTGTCACTGCAGTACTGAGAATCGTCTTCCATCCAAATAATACCTGCTTTGTAAGAGAGACTAAGGACTAATGAAGTACATATGCAGTGAAACAGATGGCTACAGTCAAATTTAAGCAGATCTTTTTGCATCTCAATATCTGTATTTATGTTTGTTGTTTAATTGGTCTGCACAGTTTGTCAGTAGTCCACTTTCTCTGATATTTAAAACCGTTTATTTACTCACATACTTCAAAAAGACTTTTTTTATGTTTCACTCAGCTCATGTTGTGAGTTTCTTTTTCTTAACATTCATGTTGTTTGAATCAATTGAGAAACATAATTCAAAGACAAGAATTCAGGCGTCAGTGATTCCACTCAAGTGATGAGTGACTTACTTAAATTTGAAATGTACATTTTGTGTTTAAATCAGAACATTAATGTGAGGGGTGTACAAGTTTGTGCATGTATAAAATTGATAGGAATAAACAATTGGAGAGAGATTTTTTTTAAATAAACTGAATTATGATTTTCTTTTATTATCTTAATGCACACTGAGATAAAGCAGCGCCGATAACACGCCCCGTGCCACTATTAGCCTTTGCTCTATATTTGGTTTAAATGCTGATAGTAAAAATTCGGCACATAACCCAAATACACCCCCACACTTCTGGACTTGGAGTTCTCACAAAGCCTACAACACATTGCGATTATATTTGGGCCGCAATAAAACTACGTGATACTGTATATATTGTGATTTGATTCTGTGAGGTCGTATTTCAATATAATGATTCAATATTCAAAAAAGTAATTAAATGAGCAAAAAATTATTAACAGATTAGGTAAATTTTTTTGTGTATGTGTAAGAGGAAGGCTGTATTTAAATGGTGATTAAGATGATAATTATTATTATGGGCTTTTGTTAAAATAACTAAAGTACTGAGTTCTTAGGCCATACTATATTTTACTGAAGAAATTAGTTTAATATTCTGAGTCTGAGTTGTGCCAAGGAAATCTGAGAGGGAGGTATTAATGTAAGAGCCTCACCCACAGACTCAATTTCTGAGCTTTTAGTTTACTGTGATCCAACTAGCTTTGGAATCACTTATTGTGTAACTACATGTTTCTCATAAATGTGAAAAAGATATTTTACTAATTATTTGGGTGATCTGATAGATCTGGGATTTTGACCAGTTTTAGCTTACTATTCCAAAATTATTGATCCAATTTCATTTAACCTTATTTCATTTGTCATATTTGTTCTCGCACAGATGGTCCAAATCAAGAAAATATGCTGCATCGGTGCAGGTTATGTTGGAGGTCCAACCTGTAGTGTGATTGCAAAAAAGTGTAAGGATATTAAAGTGACTGTTGTCGATGTGAACGAGAGCCGAATCAAAGCCTGGAACTCAGACACGCTTCCTATTTATGAGGTAACTTGTCATCAGTCAATTCTGAGACAGTCAGAAGTAAATTTGTTATGAAGGGTTGCATTTTATATATAGCTTCTCCTTTAATATTGTGAATGTTGGATGTCCTTTAAATAAAATATTAAAATTAATGTTTTCTGTTTATGATGAAATTAATATAGTCATATTCTCTGTCTATGTGCAGCCAGGTCTGAATGAAGTGGTGTTATCATGCCGTGGGACGAACCTGTTTTTTTCTACTGACATTGACACGGCTATTAAAGAGGCTGACCTGGTTTTCATTTCAGTAAGTTTATATATATATATATATATATATATATATATATATATATATATATATATATATATATATATAGATAGGTATATGGATATAGTGTGTAGTTTTGACATATAGTCATGTCTCTGCATTTAGGTAAACACGCCCACAAAGACATATGGAATGGGAAAGGGGCGAGCAGCCGACCTGAAGTTTATAGAGGCATGTGCTCGCCGAATCGTGGAGGTCTCAGACGGGTACAAGATTGTGACAGAAAAGAGCACCGTGCCTGTGCGTGCCGCTGAGAGCATCCGCCGGATTTTTGAGGCCAACACCAAACCTAATCTTAACCTGCAGGTATTTGTTGTAAAGATTTATACTATTTTCATCACATTATCTTCCACTTAACACTTTACTAGGGCTATCGGGAGTTCCCAATGCCCATTCAGCTGAGATTTACTGTAAATTTATTCTGTTTCATTTTGTGCCTAAAAATGAGTTACCCTTAAGTGTCTTTTATAGTAAACAATGTTTATTACATAAATATAGTGATGTATGTGGAACAATGTTATGGTACAGAATCTTCTGAGAGTATAAACCTTCATTTCATTTGGCATATAGGTACTCTCAAACCCAGAATTCCTTGCTGAAGGGACAGCAGTGAAGGACCTGATGGAGCCAGATCGGGTTTTAATTGGTGGAGATGAGACTCCTGATGGACAAAGTGCTATCAGGGCCCTGTGTGAGGTCTACGAGCACTGGGTGCCCAAAGAGCGCATCATCACCACCAACACATGGTCCTCAGAACTTTCCAAACTGGTATGTAATAATTGATTATGGGATATTATTGTGTAAATGAAATGAGATGGTGGCTAGTTTCTAGCTGGCACAAATGCGCCGCTTGGTCAAAAAGAAATTTTATTTTATAAAAAAAATATTTAGTTGGAACTTATTAGGTTTAAATCATTGTAATTAATCATTGATCAGAACACATGATTGCTGTGGCATTGTTTTAACAATTTCAGCCTGCTAAACCAAGAAATGGTCTTTCTTTAGTAATCTTTTTCTTCTAATTATTGAAGAAATTAATTGAATCCATTATTTTATTGTCACATATTGTTGCTGAGCCTCAAACTGACCAGTTTATTTAAACTTTGATCCCCTGAACTCTGATCACAGTTAAAAGAAGGCTATTTTGGATGTGAATCTATTTCTTGTTTTTGTGTGTCAGGCTGCAAATGCGTTCCTAGCTCAGCGTATTAGCAGCATCAACTCCATCTCAGCTCTGTGCGAGTCCACTGGGGCTGATGTGGAGGAGGTTGCCAAAGCCATTGGCATGGACCAGCGAATTGGTAGCAAGTTTCTCAAGGCCAGTGTGGGTGAGTACATTAGTGTTTTTGCTTTTTGCAAGTGTAAAATTGTGTGTGTATGTATGTATGTATAATTAAATAATGAATTCCATTAGGTCATTCGGCACTTACCAACATTCCTATTTAATGGTTGTACACAATAGATACATACAGTGACTTTGAAAACCAGTCTGTATAGCTGAAAACAGAATGTCATCTAAATATTACTACTCTTGTAAATTAACAATAGAGCTGCAAATGACGTGTGTATATGTCTGCAGGTTTTGGAGGAAGCTGCTTCCAGAAGGATGTGCTGAACTTGGTGTACCTGTGTGAGGCTCTGAATCTGCCTGAAGTGGCATCTTATTGGCAGCAGGTACAGAAAACCCTAATCTGCAAATGCAAAAAAAAAATTAATTGATTCTAATGTACCATCTTTCTAACAAACTAAGAGAATTTCAAACATTCCTCCAAGCATTATAAAGATAATGACTAAGGAGACGAGGATTAAAATGACGGAATGGAGGATTTTAGCCTCTTGGTTGGGGATCATGTGTATTTTTCTTGATGTCACAGCCATTTGGGGTAGGGGTTTATGGACACATAATTGTACTGGCTCTGTGGGGGTGGGTTTAACATTCCAGTCTCACTTTCTCTAAAAGTACTGGCTGCCCTGTAGTTTTTTAGCTTTGTATGTGATCAAGGAAGCAAAGTTAAACCCCATGCAACAGAAGATGATTAAGTTTCTGTTAGATCTGAATCTAGAAAAGATGATGGTCATTAAAGCTTACAAAGATAGAGATAGGTTTCAGTTCATAAAGGCTGTAACATTAGTTATACATAATCATATAAACACATCGCCTCTTTATTAGTTTATTAGTACACCAGTTTGTTCACTACATTCTAGTTTCTAATACTCTATTTTCTAAAAGCTAGAAACTCAAGAGCACACCACAGGACCACCTCAGAGCAGATATTATTTTGGGGTGAATAATTCTCATTATGCACTTACATTAAAGTGGAGGTGATAGTGTATAATGCTGGTACAATAGCAATAAGTGTTGCTGGTTGCAAGTGGGGTGGCACGGTGGCTTAGTGGTTAGCATGTTCGCCTCTCGGCACTAGGGATTCCCGGTTCAAATCCCCATCTGGATGGATTTTCCATGTTCTTCCCGTGTCTGCGTGGGTTTCCTCCGGGTTCTCCGGTTTCCTCCCACAGTCCAAAAACATGGATCAAGTCAATTGAGTTCTCCAAATTGCCCCATAAAGAGTGTGTATGCGTGTCTGTGTGAGTGAGTGTGTGCCCAGCGATGGAATGGCGCCCTGTCCTGGTTGTATCTGCCCAGCGCCTGGAACGTTCTCCCCTGGATGGACATGGGGAACCCCACCGCGACCCTAATATAGGATAATGTGGAAGATAATGAATGAATGGTTGCAAGTGTTAGTGTTTCTGCAGTTTCTATAAACCTCAGTAATAGGACTGAGAATCATAATTAAATAAAAAAATATCTGTGAAAGAAGTCATGATTGTGAATGAGTTTACTGTGACAAGCTCATCCTTATTTATTATGTATTTCTTTTAAATGAAATGTATGTAGGTTATCGATATGAACGAGTATCAGAGGAAAAGGTTTGCATGGAGAATCATCGACTGTCTCTTCAACACTGTAACAGGAAAGAAAATTGCCTTGCTCGGCTTTTCCTTCAAAAAAGACACCGGTGACACAAGGTACATACATACACACACCTCGTCTCACCCTCTCACCCAAAAAAATCTGATCCCTAGATTAAATTTAATAACTAGGTTTCATTCTTGTTTAAGCCCCACTGCAGCTAGATCACTCACACCCAGATTTTACTCTAAGCTTGATTTATTGGGTAAAAGGTTCTATTCTCTGATGTAAACCTGCACTCCCTAAACACCTGTTCATCCAGTACGGGCAGCTTGCACAACCAGCACAACATGCTTAGTCAGTGTGACTTCTGTCTTTCTTTGTATGGTTCTGTTTAAGCAGTGACTCCCAGTGATCAAGCAGAAAAAAACTTTTATGTTGTAATCCTTTGCTGCTCCATGTTGCGTAATTCCGCATGGTTACCTTTCACTTTAATTACAATGACCTTCAAATTTCAATGATTATGAGGGAGCAGTATGTCATTTTACAACTTATTTCCTTTAGATAAACACTGATTTGCTTTATTTAATAAGGAGAACATATACTAACATACTAATAATTATAAAATAGCTGAGTGTAGAAACAAAGGCTGAGGTAATTAAACTCTGTTTCCTTATGTTAAAGGACCATGACGTTCTATGCTGTTTTTATTTTTCAGAGAGTCATCCAGTATCTACATCTCCAAATATCTGATGGATGAGGGGGCACAGTTGCACATCTATGACCCTAAAGTGTTAAAAGAACAGATCATGCAGGACCTGTCCCACCCCAGCATCTCTGGAGATGACCCTGAGAGAGGTGTGTGTGTGTGTGTGTGTGTGTGTATTTGACGGTGTAGTATGTAGTTCATTAAATCTTTCATTTATTCACAATAATACACAACCTCAAGTGCCTTATTACTTTTATACAAAGGTTATAAAAACACAATGTTAAAAAAGGTTCATAAAATAATAAAACTGGTCTTCCACAATGTAATCAGGTTTGGTTTTTAAAGTGAAAATTGATTGCTAAATAACAATTTACAGGCATAGTATTTCCATTAATGCTACATGATTTAAAATAATGTTTTTGTATGTTCGCACATTTCACACATTGATACGAATGTGAAACGGTCAGAGATGTGCTTTACTGCCAATAAAACCATGGCTGGACAAATGACTCAGATTTATAGACTGGGGCTACCCATTTTAAATTCACTTTTTAGGCAACAAGCTATTGGCCAAGATGAAGTACAAATGTAATCAGTTATTGTTATCACTTTTCTTAGTAACTCGGCTGGTCACTGTGTCACCTGATCCTTACAAAGCTTGTGAAGGTGCTCATGCACTGGTCATCTGCACTGAGTGGGACATGTTTAAGGTACAAAATTCCATACACAACATACCACTCTAAACACATGTACATACAATATTCATAATACTGTGTATCTGTATTTTTAATATTCTTTATCTATAAAAGTGGTTTGAAGAGAACAAACTGAGATGTATATAAGTAATACATTAATAATTGTCCACATGAACTAAATCTATTAAGAAATAAATGTGGAGGAAGTCCAAAACCTATTGAGGTCTTGATCATTAGAGAACAGAGTAAAAGGAAAGTACACTGTATGTACTGTAGTCCACAAACAGATAGACTACAGTCTGGAATTGAAGAATTACAAAGTCCATCTTTATATTTACGACTTTAGTCCGGTACTGTATGTATATCAGTGTACGAACCTATATAACCTTCATATTATGTAAACCATGTGTTGCTTTTGCATTTTAATCTGAAGTTAAACAAATTTCATTTGTAGGAATTGGATTACGCCAAAATATATCAAAAGATGCTGAAGCCAGCCTCCATTTTCGATGGCCGCAGAGTCTTGGATCACAGGCACGCCGAGTTACAGAACCTTGGCTTTCAGGTGAGTGTCTTAGTGTTTCTCAATGTGGTTTTAAAACATGGTACAAGGTTAAGTTAAATATATATATTAATGCAAAAATATTTTTATTTTGCGCTGAGGTATAAAATGCTACTAAATATTAAAATATTGCAACATGTCTCACCTCCCATCGAACCAAAACGAATACAGTGTAGAATTTAAAGCACATATAGAATGTTGGACCCTCTGTGAATATATTTCACCCTGTGGAGTTTGTGACTTGTACAATAATTTTTTTTAATTTAAGCTCTTATCAAAAAATTTATTTAAACATAATTTGTAGCTTTTAGTATTGAGTATCAACATGTAGGGGGCAGTGTGGAAAAATCAGCAGAAAGCTCTTCGCTTTTCTTTTTATAAAAAGTACATGAGCTCATAGTGTATTTGCTTAGGTAATGCTGTGTGATTAATGCAGCCTCCCCTCATGACTAAATCATCAGTATGTAGTTTTATTTGGTCTGTTATTTGTTTCTCAGAACTGGGAGGGACTCGTGAGTCAGAAATGAGACATCAAAACTAAAAAAATGTAGACAGGTCTCACATAAGTTCTATAAGTAACTTCTTTTCCTTTGTGAGTCCAGATCGAGACCATCGGTAAGAAGGTGACAACCAGGATCCCATTTACACCCTCCACCAATGTGAGCAGAATTAAACTTGTTGAACATCCAATGAAGAAATCCAAATCTTAAGATGTAGAGAACATGCAAATGCTGAGTGACCTAAATCATTAATATTACACATTAATATTTTGGTACAATTCTTTATTATAAAGTGTATTTAGTGTTTTTTTTTCTTTTTCATTTAACCAAACTACTTGATTTGGGGTTAAATACATATTTTTTTCTTAAATACTTGAACAAATACTCTTTTATAATCTTAAAAATAGTCCCATACATCACTTCCTCTTTGGGGCTCAGCGTAATATACAAATATACCTCCAATTATAGCTACACTCACTCACACACACACACACACATGCATGTCATCTTCACAGACCTAACAATTAAGATAATTATGGTTAAAAGTCAGGGGCGGCAAACAGTTAGGCAACAATAAAATACAATCCCAATATCTGTAATAATGCAGCAAGTATTAAGATTTAGCGATACAATTATTTAGTTTGTTATTAAAATGCATTATAATTAAGTACAAAAATTTAACGTCATCTAATTTAAACCATTGAATTCTGTGAGGAAAATAAACACACTGGCTGTTGGGCTTCATCTCATTGACTTTCAAAATAATAATATTAAATCATTCATTCATTATCTCCCGCTTTATCCTATATTAGGTTCGCGGTGGGGTTCCCCATGCCCATCCAGGGGGGCGCTGGGCAGATACACCCAGGACAGGATGCCAATCTATCGCTGGGCACACACTCACTCACACACACTCACTCACACATACACACTCTAAATTGGGCAATTTGGAGAATTCAATTGACTTGATCCATTTTTTTGGACTGTGGGAAGAAACCGGAGAACCCGAAGGAAACCCACGCAGACACGGGGAGAACATGGAAACTCCACCCAGATGGAGAATCGAACCGGGAATCCCTAGTGCTGAGAGGAGAATGTGCTAAACACTAAGCCACCGTTATTAAATCAAATAAATATAATAATTAAATCATTGAATGTTAGTTAATATTTATTGTGGGACCTGAAGTCACTATTAAAACACTGTGATGGGAAAAGAATCAGGATCCTACAATGACCCTCTCAAGTAAACAGAACAAATGTTAAACCTGCAAATATTTTAACATGAGAAATTAAAAGTTTTATTGTCTCAAAGATCTCAGAAGTAAAACTGTCATTTAACAAACTAAGGCTAAAAACCTGGAGTAACTCATTTATGGATATCATTTTTAATTTGTTTTAAACCAAAAAAAATCCCCATAGTTTCAATTTTTTTCAGGGCAATGAAACTTATTCATACTTTACTTTAATAAAGAGTCTGCAGAATACATTTTAGCTGAAGTTGAAGCCCTACACACTTTTTCTTGTGATCTTCAGGATCTGCCCCCTTACTGTTTGAGTCTAAAAACAGTTCAAATCTGTTAATCTCAGATCCAGTATTTAAGGTCTGTGCTGGTAGTGTTTGTCTAACTTAGTGATGATGTCCTTCTGATCATATTTCACTGCAATTCTGGATTGAATACATGGAGTGTGCTTTTTAAGTTTTAAGTAGCTTCTGTCACTTGTCATTTTGTGTGAGTGTGTGTGTATGAGAGAGAGCTGTGGATGTTCTGTAATCTAATGCATTGAAACGGCTTTGTGATTTTCATTTTTCCGATAAATGTTAAAACTTTTATAAAAGGCTCAGTATATATTTTTACACTAATGTAATATGATAGTAAAACAATATTGTTAAAAAAAAACGTCTTATTTTACTGAATAAAAACAAACCATACGATCAGCCAGTTTATCGCTTTAATTGATGTTCGGTGCATTTTACAGTGTGCAGCTCCTACAGAGTCCAACTGTTGAGAATCTTACTGTCTGTGGGCTCAGCATCGCAGGTCGTGAGAAGATTGTGTTCTAGGTTTTTTAGTCATTTGTTCACAGGAACACTTTGGACTAAATAATAAATGTAGCCAAAACAGACAGCCGCAGACAAAACATGACGTTTCAATTTCTACAGAGATCCACAGTGAATTAATCCCAAAATAGAACAAATATCACTTGTGAAATCAGACTTGAATGAACAGATCACAGTGACCCTCAGACTTCAGGTGACAACGCGCGTGATCAACTGCAGCTTGTGGGTCTGAAAACCTTGTTGTTTACTATTCTATCTATTTTCAAAGTCTGTAGTGTCCTTAAAAATGATATTTAAACAACCCACTACATTATTTAAATTACAAAATGAAAGTCCGGTAATGTATTTATTCTGGGGTTGCTTCAGTCTTCCTCTTCAGAAGCAGGTTCTTTAGAAAGAATTCACCTGTGCAAAGCAGAAAATAAAAACATGTTTAATCATCTTAATCATCACAGATACTAAAAGCTGGTGGTAGTGTGACCTTTACACTTTGAGTGCATATTGACGTTCCATTTAAATTTCTACAGAACAAATGGTTTCAGGCAGATCTGACTGTGCAAGGCATCACCATCGATGCATTAACGTCTATTACAGCTCGAGCTGGTTGCTTCCTAAAAGCATCTTAAAACAAAGACATTAAACTCACCCTTGTAGAAAGCTGAGGGTTACTACAGTGTTAGTGTAGTGTTTGTAGTGTAACACTCAGTTACCTGCTTTGTAAGAGGAGCGCACCAGCGGGCCACTTGCTGTATAAATGAACCCCATTTCTTTACCCACTTTCTCCCAGTGGGCAAATTTCTCGGGGGTAACGTACTCCTCCACCTTCACAAATCAGCATATACATATGGAATCAAGTAATGGCAGCAATTACAAGCCTCAGTGATGTTTGGCATCATGAGAGTGCTCGCATATAACAGCATCTGTAATAGTTGTACCTTCAGGTGTCGTTTGGTTGGCTGCATGTATTGTCCGAGAGTCAGACAGTCCACACCGGAGTCTCTTAACTCTAAATTTGAAAACAGACAAATTCATACAGTAGGCAGCATAATGGCTTAGTGGTTAGCATGTTCTCTAAGCGTGGGGTTTGAATCCCAATCTGGGTGGAGTTTCCATGTTCTCCCCATATCTACATGGGTTTCCTTGGGCTATCTGATTCCCTCCCACAGTCCAAAAACATTCATTCATTCATTATTTCCCGCTTATCCTCTATTAGGGTCGTGGTGGGGTTCCCCATGCCCTTCCAGGGGAGAACGTCTCGGGCGCTGGGCAGACACACAGTACAGGGCGCCAATCCATCGCTGGGCACACACTCACTCACACAGACACACTATATGGGGCAATTTTGAGAATTCAATTGACTTGATCCATGTTTTTGGACTGGAGAACCCGGAGGAACCCACGCAGACACGGGAAGAACATGGAAACTCCACCCAGATGGGGATTTAAACCGGGACAGTCCAAAAAGATTCATTTAATATTGGCTGCTCTAAATTGGACCCGGGCTTAGTGGTTAACACGTTCTCCTCTCAGTACTAGGGATTTCCGGTTTGAATCTCCATCTGGGTGGAGTTTCCATGTTCTCCCCGTGTCGGCGTGGGTTTCCTCCGGGTTCTCCGGTTTCCTCCCACAGTCCAAAAACATGGATCAAGTCAATTGATTTCTCCAAATTCTCCCATATACAGTGTGTATGTGTGAGTGTGTGCCCAGCGATAGATTGGCACCCTGTCTCGGGTCTATCTGCCCAGCGCTCGAGACGTTCTCCCCTGGATGGGCATGGGGAACCCCACCTACCCTAATAGAGGATAAAAGGTAGATAATGAATGAATTGTACCTATCTATATTGCCCCTATGCAATGTGTGTGGGTCTGTGTAAGTAGGCGTGTGCCCAACAATAGATTTAAGTCCTGTCCTGGGTGTATCTCCCCTCATGGAAATCTATTTTGCTGACTGTACTTGCACACAGAGGAGGCACATGTGCCTGGAGTGGTGGGCAGCCCTGTATATTATGCCCAGGGAGCTAATTGGGTCAAATGCCCTGCCCAAGGGCAATATATATTACTTAGTGGAACTGGGACTCAAACCAGGGACCTTCAGGACACAAGGCTTGTTTCTTAACCATAAGCCTACGACTTATAGTAATAATCTTTGTCCAAATACAAACCATTCAATGTTGATTGGATCTGGGCATCGGTCTCACCCAATCCCAGCATTATGGATGTTTTGGTGAGCAGACCGGGACTGACTGCCTTGGCATGACGCAGCACGTTTATTGACTGATCGAAGTTAGCACGTGGGTCACGCACATGCCTAAAGTTAACCAACACAGAGAAACGGGCTGATAAACATCATGTACACAGATCAACAATAGATTTAACAATCAATTAAATGCATATCAATATATCCTGTTTTTCCCTTTCAAATGAAATGTAATTATTAAGCAGCAAAGAATATAAATGCATGACCAATCATGCCACTGCTACTCTGTGTTTCAGTTTCTGTACAATAGTGAAATAGATGCATCATCATCAGTGTGATGTTTTGTTTATTATAATCGTGATAGGAACAGCAAATTTAAAAAAGCTAGATGAAAAACTAAAAGGAGAAAACATACATGGCTGGACATTTAATATAAAACTGTATTTACAATCTATTTTTCATATTATATTAATATGGGGGCGGCACGGTGGTTTAGTGTTTATCACGTTCGCCTCTCGGCACTAGGGATTCCTGTTTCGAATCCCCATCTGGGTGGAGTTTCCATGTTCTCCCCGTGTCTGCGTGGGTTTTTACCGGGTTCTCCGGTTTCCTCCCACAGTCCAAAAACATGGATCAAGTCAATTGAGTTCTCCAAATTGCCCCATATAGAGTGTGAGTAAGTGAGTGCCCAGCGATAGATTGGCGCACTGTCCTGGGTCTATCTGCCCAGCGCCCGAAACTTTTTGCCCTGGATGAGCATGGGGAACCCCACCGCAACCCTAGTAGAGGATAAAGCGGGAGATAATGAATGAATGAACATTAATACGGTATAGTTTAACAATAAGAATCCAATTTTAATTATGCATGGCTCTTGCGCCCCCTGGTGGAAAACTGCTCATTTATGGCAGATTTAAAATCTTTTAGTATACCTCAGTTATAAACGAAGCATTATTTTAATATTTAAAGCCATTTATCTAACCAGTTGCGATGTAGCCTAGTTTTAGGTCTAATGTTTGACCTGTTTAAATTCACTGGTTTATCTGCAGTAATTAAAAAGTTAAACATCACACTACTGTACAAACATAGGAGCTTTAATGGGGTTAGTTCAGGGGGTTATATGTTATAAGTAAAAACATAGTAAACCTTTAAAAAAAATGTCTTTTTAATGCACAGACCTCTGCAGTTCTCTTACTGTCTCCACATTGTGAGCATAAACATCCAGACCTGACTGAGCCACCTTCTCCACTGCCGAGAGATCACCTCGAAAATCTGGTGTCAGGCACTCCACTAGGATACTGGAATTTCTAAATCAACAGATTTCAAAATGTATATTAATTCATAATGTTACTAATCGCATTAATCAAAATAAAAAATATTAAAGGCAGGTTCAGAGGAACAAAAACAGGTCTCTTGTAACAATCAGTAAAACATTTTATAGAAATCAAATGTTTCATTCCAAAATGTGGTCTGTACATCAAATCACCCAACAACCAATAAACCCACAACCAGTTAAATGTGACAACTATCAGAGACAAGGTGCCAGGGTGGGTTAGTGTTTAGCATGTTCGCCAGGTTTGACTCCCAATTTAGGTGGAGTTTGCATGTTCTTCCTATGTCTGCGTAAGTTACCTCCAGGTCTTTAGGTTTCCTTTCAAAGTCCAAAAACATGGATTTAGGATGAAGAGGATGCTCTAAATTGCCCCTATAAGTGTCTATCTGTGATGAATTACGTAAATGATTACGTGGAAGATAATGAATGAATGATCAGACATCGATATTTATCTATTATTGGTTTGTGAACATATTACTGAATACATTTGACTTGTTGGGGCGGCACGGTGGCTTAGTGGTTAGCACGTTCGCCTCTCAGCGCTAGGGAACCCCGGTTCGAATCCCCATTTGGGTGGAGTTTCCATGTTCTCCCCGTGTATGTGTGGGTTTCCTCTGGGTTTTCCGGTTTCCTCCCACAGTCCAAACATGGATCAAGTTAATTGAGTTCTCCAAATTGCCCCATATAGAGTGTGTCTGTGTGGGCGAGTGTGTGCCCAGCGATGGACTGGCGCCCTGTCCTGGGTGTGTCTGCCCAGCGCCCGAAATGTTCTCCCCTGGATGGGCATGGGGAACCCCCCCCCGCGATCCTAATAGAGTATAAAGCGTGAGATAATAGATGGATGGATTTGACTTGTTTTTATTTTTTGCCCAGGTGCAGTATTTTTTTGTATTGTTTACATTGTGACTTCTCCATAGTTATTTAGTTATTTACAAAATGCATTCTTACCTCTGTTTGAGGTGAGACACAGTTTTTGCAAAATGCTCTGCACCACCATCAGCAAGATCTGTATGACAAATACAAATTTAATTTCACAAAAAAAGTTAAAAAATGGCTCCCTTTATGTCTATTAATCATGTGCATATGTACTTACCATCTCTGTCCACTGAAGTGAGCACCACATAGTCAAGCCCCCATGCAGCTATAGCTTTAGCAGTGTTGTATGGTTCTTCAGGATCAAGCGGAGGAGGCCGTCTCGCTGTCTTTACTGAACAAAACCTGCAGCCACGTGTGCATGTGTCTCCCATTAACTACAGAGAGAGGGACGAGTGTTTAAAAACAGGAAGTATATATATATATTTTAATAATAAATGACTTGTCAAATTTCCTTAAGCTATCTGTACTGTATAAAGAGCTTCCACAGTGTCTGGTGAGATGACAGCCAATTGTTGTAAGATCTGCAGCTCATTCAAAGTCTGAAATCTTCTAGAAAAGTGGTATTATAAACTTTTTTAAAATATTTTGTCTGTTAAATTAAGTTTCCAGTTAATGAACTAATTATAGATTTCTGTTTTTTACTGCATATAGAAAGAGTTAAGTTTCCAGATTTTTGTTTAAATAATGGGGTTTGTATTTTTTGTTCTATATTTAAAATCACATGTCATATTGAGTACATCAGTTGCAGTTATTGATGTTATTAATGTTTAATGTTAACCAGGACCACCAATATAAATGTAATATAAATGTACAAAATGAAAAGCAAGTTAATCTTTAAGGATACAGCTCATTACAGTTATTTTAAGATCTCATACACAGATGCACTAACCATGATGGTTGCCGTGGCAGTAGCATATTCCCCACCTCCCCAACACTCCCCGATGTTTGGACATCTGGCCTCCTCACACACCTGTGGCATAAACATCATGAAAACCAATCAGCACTTAAACACAAAGTGAATTTACTTTAAAGTCAGGTTTTACTTATTGATAAATTAGCTTTTCCACCATAAATCTTTCCATTATGGTCTTATTAGGAGCCAAAGCCCCTCCATAAAATTCATTTAATTCATTCATGCTGCTATCCCCAAATATATATATATATATATATATATATATATATATATATATATATATATATATATATATATATATATATATATATATATATAGTTTTAAGCACTTACAGTGTGCAGTTTCAATTCTCTGAGTGTGTTCTTCAGTCGGTTGTAATTTTTCCCAATAGGAATCTCTGTCTTCAGCCATGGCGGTAACCTTAGCCTAGCATTCATACCACAAATAAATCACATTAGCTTGTTTGTTATTAACAAAAGCCATAAAATACCAATAGATATAAGCAGTAGGGATGAATTATTATATTGGTAACACCTGAAAGTTCATTCATTCATTATCTTCCGCTTTATCCCATATTGGGGTTGCGGGGGGGGCGGTCCACATGCCCATCCAGAGGAGAATATTTCGGGCGCTGGGCAGATACACCCAGGACAGGGTGCCAACCTATCGCTGGGCACACACTCACTTACACAGACACACTCTATATAGGGGAATTCGAAGAACTCAATTGACTTATTCCATGTTTTTGGACTGTGGGAGAAACCGGAGAACCCGGAGGAAACCCACGCAAACACGGGGAGAACATGGAAACTCCACCCAGATGGGGATTCGAACCAGGACAGTCCAAAAACATTCATTTAATATTGGCTGCTCTAAATTGGACCTCGGCTTAGTGGTTAGCACGTTCGCCTCTCAGCACTAGGGATTCCCAGTTCGAATCCCCATTTGGGTGGAGTTTTCAGAACCCGGAGGAAACCCACACGGACACGGGGAGAACATGGAAACTCCACCCAGATGGGGATTCGAACCAGTGCTAACCACTAAGCCACCGTGCCGCCCACCTGAAAGTTATTTTTGGCAAATATAGATATTTACTGATCTTAACCAATTTCAAAAACTTATATGATAACCTAATTATATATAAGAAAAAAACACAAATATAAAAGTATATAAGATTGCTTAAAGATGACTTTCTTGGGGGTGGTCCGACTCCTTTTTTTAATGATACTTTTACAGGAATCACAGCTCAATTCACTCACCGTTCCCCCTTCTGACGTTTCAGGTTGCCCCTGTATTCCTCCCATTTGCTTTTTTCTGAGAGATCTCCTGATATGAAGTCCTGCAGGTTTAGTCCATCCTCTTTAATTTCCTTTTTCTTGTTCTGTAGTGTTGGTGATGTACTGGCTGCATTACTTAATCTACAAGCCCAGACCTTCCAGCAGAGAAACAAACTAAATAACCAATCTAAAAACAAATCTGGTACACTACACATTAAATCAGATAATCAATCCAAAACGAAGACGTCTTTATTTATGTTATGCTCAGTTGTAGTCATCGGGCAGTCCTTGGCTTGTGGTTAAGGAAGCTTGTGGTTGCGTCCTGAAGGTCCCTGGTTCGATTCCTGGTCCCACCATGTCCATGTACTATGTCTGAAGTGCCCTTGGGCAATGCACCCAATCCTCGGCGTCATATACAATGGGTAAAATCTGAAGGATCAATATTTTTTCACTTTTCTCAAATCATGTCTTTTTTTAATTCTTTTTTTTTTATAAAATACAGTGACTACAACACAACGTGTAGTTTATCTTCAGTGTCTGATCCACTTATACTAAGACACACGCACACGAACACACCACCACTACCTTGTCAGCGTCACTGCTGTGCATTTAATGAACAAAGAGACCACAGTCTTTAAGTATAGAACTACTAGAGTCCATTTTTCTATGGACTTTAGGTGCAGAAACAAGATGGTGGTATAATATTGATTAGAGCAAAATAAAGATATATTACACTTTATTCTGTGTAGAGTATCAATAATTACATTTTATCTTGTATTAGCAATGTGCACAAAGCATTTAAAATATGCGTGGCCATGGTAGCTCAGGGGTTAGGGTGTTGGGCTATCAATCTGAAGGTTATGGGTTCAAATCCACAGATCTACTGAAGTTGAGTCCAAACAATGTGGGGCCTTTAGCAAGACCCTTATTGCTCCAGGGATGCTGTGTGTAAGTTACATAAATGACCAAATGTAATGTACATTGTTAGGGACACAACTAAAACAGTTCAACGTATTTCATATGCTTTAAGGGGCAAACCCCATTCAGTCTCTCTCTCTCTATATATATATATATATCCTATATTGGGGTCGCGGGGGGGGGTGCCCATCCCAATCCAGGGGAGGGCGTTTCAGGCGCTGGGCAGATACACCCAGGACAGGATGCCAATCTATCGCTTGACACACACTCACTCACACAGACACATACACACTCTATATGGGGCAATTTGGAGAACTCAATTGACTTGATGCATGTTTTTGGACTGTGGGAGGAAACCGGAGGAAACCCACGCGGACACGGGGAGAACATGGAGACTCCACCCAGAGGGGGATTCGAACCGGGAATCCCTAGAGCTGAGAAGAGAACATGCTAAACCGCTAAACCACTAAGCCACCGTGCCGCCCTCTCTCTCTCTCTCTCTCTCTATATATATATATACACACACACATACATACATACATATAATTTACATTTATTTACTGTAATATTTAACTATTATAAAAGACAAGGTTAAAATCTGTCACTGCGTCATGCCGATTTTTATGAATCGTACAAGATACTTTCCAGAAGTGTCTTGTACAGAGGTGTTAGATTGTCTTACCTGAGACACTCGGAGAGCTGTGTGTGTTAATAAAGTTAAATGAGAACAACAACGAGTACAGGACCGGCTGGAACAGAGCAGCGCCATTGCTGCACGGCTTACCCCGTGATGACTCGTGCCACACCGAATTCAGTTGCCATCGAATTATGTGACCACAAGGTTCGCTGTTTCCCCAATTACAGATCAAACAGTTCAAAAAGCTTCTTTTAATTAACTTTCAATCAGACTCATCGACACAATTTTTAACAAACAACAAATAATAATAAAAAATAATGGAACGTTAATTTGTTTTTCCGAAACGTCACACAATTTCAAGACAACACATTGTTACGTAACACGTCCTACGTTCTACTTTCGAATACGCAGGAATTGTCAGTTTACAGATTTGTTTCAGATATTACATTATGTTGTGCTCCTTTAATCACGCATTAATTTTAGTTTTGTAAAGTATATCTTTTTAAAAACGAGCAAAAAAAACTCTTTATTTGTAGCAGTTATGTGACGTCTACGCGTAAACCCTACAATTGCGTGATGACGTCGTTTCTGCTTCCTTTTCTGCTCTCTCTGCGAGGTAAGACATGGCGTACTTATGTTCCCGATCATTACAATCGAGCCCAATCCTTTATGAATCTGCATCGCTGGGTGATGGCGGACCCCGTACGGATTAACCGAGTGTTTGGCAAACGGTTTTCAAGAGTATTGCTGGTTTTGGTCTCTGGTTGTGGATGAAATGATGTGAAGAGTGGAGCGGCTTAGCGTTTGTTAGCTCTATCGGTTTCTGCTGCTCTGTTTCAGCAGACGGCGCTGTGCTGTGTGCGGCAGTCAGAAACATCATGTCGGCATGACCGAGACGTTCCCAAAAGTTGCATTATTAAATCAATGTGAAACGAGTTTTACCCACAGTGTATCTTTCGCTTTATTCAATGATGCGAAGTGTACCACCGGCCTGGTACAATGTGACGTAACAGTTCGTATGGCAAATAAACAAATTAAAAAAACGGCAATGTCGTTATTAATATATATATATATATATATATATATATATATATATATATATATATATATATATTAACCGGGGGCGGCACGGTGGCTAAGTGGTTAGCATGTTCTCCTCTCAGCACTAGGGATTCCCGGATCGAATCCCCATCTGGGTGGAGTTTCCATGTTCTTCCCGTGTCCGCGTGGGTTTCTCCGGGTTCTCTGGTTTTCTCCCACAGACAAAAACATGGATCAAGTCAATTGAGTTCTCCAAATTGCCCCATGTAGAGTGTGTTTGTGTGCGTGTCTGTGTGTGTGTGCCCAGTGATAGATTGGCGCTCTGTCCTGGGTGTATCTGCCCAGCGCCTGAAACGCTCCCCCCTGGATGGGCATGGGAACCCCCAACCCCAATATAGGATAAAGAATGAATATTAACCGAAGTGGGTGAGACGATAAAGCGTTGGGACACTGTGTAATAGAAGTCATGACTGGTGAAAGGTCCAAGCATCATTTACAGACCTGAAAATATTAATAATAATTAGTAATAGTAATAATAACGAGACTCTGGCTTTATTTACATGATGTTAAGTGAACTATGTTGAGTAGAAGCACAGCTGCATTACTGGGGATGCATCATACAAAGTACAAGTGCTAATCATTATAAATGTCTAGTGAAATCTAGAGGTGACTGTCCATAAACTATGTAAGAGGTTATAGAGTGAAAGTAATTAAATTGTATTTTGCTTAAACAACTTTGAACGATGAGGTAGATGGTACGAAACTAACAAATAAGGGAAAGTAAATGTAAACCGTGTAAAATACTAAGTAAAAACTACTAAGGTAAAGTGCAAATGTTAGTGTCTGTGACCTAAGTGGATATGATGAAAATTAAATTAATGTGAATCTGTAGGTCATTTTGTATCATGGTCAGTGTTCATATGACCTGAGTACCTGTATGAATAATGCCAGTGAACTGACATCCATGAGTTTTGTCAGATGTACTTTGTGTTACCCATACAACATAATCCCACTGTGTTGTCATTTTTTTATTTATTTTAATTTTTTAAACAAACTGATCTGTAGCTTTAATTACTAACATGCATTACTGAAGGTTAAGTCAAGTGATTGACATGGTGTCTTGTGAGAATTTGTCTGTGTGCAGTGTCTCAATGTTTTGGTTGTATTGATAAGAGTGCTTGTACTAGTAGGTACTCTTGTAAATGAGTGTATATTCACTCCTTGATCTGGTCTGTGTTTTGGGATATGATGGAGACACATGTGACCCAAAAAATGTAAACATCCAAAAGCCAGTATCTCTGTTAGTGGGGTTGCTAAAGCTTAGTGTTGAGGTGTTTGTGGTCCTTTAATTTAAAATGCATTTAGAGATGAATGCTAAGTGGTAATCTAGTGTTTTGTGTTCTCGGCAGAATGAAGACTATTCTCAGCACCCAGACGGTGGACATCCCCGACAAAGGTAAGTCTGTAGAAAGTTTGATCAAATTGTTTAACTTTAAAAATCTTAAAAATTCAAGGCAAATATCTACTTGCAGGAAACAATTTTTTAAATTAAAACTGACTGTGTATGTGTGCAAAAAAAAAAAAAAAAATATATATATATATATATATAATTTTTTAAAAAATTTTTTTTATTTGCAGTCACTGTGTCGTTGAAAGGACGCACAGTCACAGTAAAGGGCCCCCGTGGAACTCTGCGCCGTGAATTCAGCCACATCAATTTAGAGTTGCGGCTACTCGGCAAGAAACAGAAGAAGGTAATAACTTGGCCATTATGATCTTTACTTATTTTGTTCATTACCAAATATATTGTTGGACCGATTAACAGGTCACATAGCAGGATTACAGTGGACCCTGATATATTATAAAACGGCCATTGGATCCCCTGGGATCTATTTTATAAATTACCAAAGTATTAGTCAAATCTACTTTAAAACTCATTCAAGAGTAAAGTTTAATCATTGATACATCAGCAGGAGTTTTGCATTACAATTGGTACTACAGTTTAAATATCCTGTTTTAAGCCTGTGTGAAAGAAAATAATTCAGATTTGTTTCTCATCAGTTGCGTGTGGATAAATGGTGGGGAAACAGGAAGGAGTTGGCCACCGTCAGAACCATCTGTAGCCATGTTCAGAATATGATCAAGGGAGTAACATTGGTAAGAACACAACAAGTAAATATGTAAGTCTGCCAATTCGTTCATTTAATTATTACTTTTTTTTAATTCTTGCTTTTCTGTTCCTTTAGGGCTTCCGGTACAAGATGCGATCAGTTTATGCCCATTTCCCCATCAATGTGGTGATTCAGGAAAGTGGCGCTTTAGTGGAGATCAGGAACTTCCTGGGGGAGAAATATATCCGTCGTGTGCGCATGAGGGCAGGTATGTAGTGAATTTAGTCCTGTTCTAGAGAATGTACCGTCACCTATGGATTATTATAATACAAGTCCAAAACACTTTTACAGGTTTTGATCATTTATTTTAAATTGTAGAGAAGCTTAGAAAAAGCTTTTTTTTTTTTTTTTTTTTTTTTTTTTTTTTTTCCCCCCCCCCCCCCCCCCCCCCCCCCCCCCCCCCCCCCCCCCCCCCCCCCCCCCCCCCCCCCCCCCCCCCCCCCCCCCCCCCCCCCCCCCCCCCCCCCCCTTTTTTTCTGATGACACCTCTCATCTTTATTTTATGGCTGTTTGTTGTCAGGTGTAAACTGTGCTCTCTCAGCTGCCCAGAAAGATGAGCTGGTTCTGGAGGGTAATGACATTGAGCTGGTGTCAAACTCTGGTGAGCTGCTTGTCATGTTTGACTTGACCTCAGAAGTTTAATGCTTAGTCTATATGAACATGAATGTTTTTCATGACTTCTCACAGGATTCTGAAGGTTCTCTTGTATTGGTGTTGAGCAGTAATTGGTTATTTTAAAACCGTCAGTTTAGATATTTTAAAACATTGCAGTTGTGGAATTTTTGTGCATTGTAGGAATCCCTAAGTACATTCTAAAAATGCAATGAACACAAAAGGGTCATAACAAATTAGACATTTAACCGATAAAATGTTCATGTGGTTTTTGCTTCGTTGCTTTTGTTCAATGCAGTGTCATACTGTTGAAGAATGCGTTTAATTTTTCAAAGCATATCTGTTTTTCAAACAATGGTTAAGACCTTGTGTTAGTATGTTTTTGATTTTCCCTGACTGAATTTGTATAAACTTTGTAACAAATAAGTCTGTGTTTGTAAATGATGCACAGTAGATTATGCTCACATTATTATGCAAACCTCTAATTAGCTGTTACATGTGTTGAGAATATTATTATTTAAATTGTATTTTTTCACCTGTAGCTTTGTAAACCTGCAGATAGATGTGTAATATACTTTGTGATCTCTTCCAGCTGCCCTCATACAGCAGGCAACTACAGTAAAAAATAAGGATATCAGAAAGTTCCTGGATGGAATCTACGTTTCTGAGAAGGGAACGGTCATTGAACCAGAATCATAAAGGATAATGGGTAAGAATTAGACTTTATTTTCCACTCATTTACTTTAAGTACATGAACTGTTACCGTTGCATCTCATTAGTATTGTACAAACAAAAGTAGAAGTTATTTTTAACTTATTTCATATGTTAAACAACTCCAGTTGATCTCATGCGTTTTTGTCCCCCCCCCCCCCCTTCTCTCTCTCCAGTCGGATGTTATTGCGCTACGCATCACGGTCAAGGACATGTCTGGTTTGTTACGCAGTCCTGCCTGTGGTTTACTTAGCTGAATGCATCTGTACAATTTGTTAAATAAACATCAATCCCATCAGTTGAACATTTTGTTTATTGGGTTTTTATTTATGCTAAAGAAGAACTCCTGTGTAATTTTAACTGGTAAACACAGTTCAGCCAGTTTAATGTGTAGCTCCAGTAAAAACTTGACTGGTTCATGATCAGTTTGCATGCTTTTGTTTATATTTGTTAACAAACAGTTCAGACATCTCCAAATGATTAAAAAAAAACCGTGAGGGGGGGACAAGCAGTGGTACCCAAGCAAGGACAAAAGTACTGTTAAAAATACAGGGAGGTAACTAAACAGATAATTGATGTACAGGTTTATAGTGGCTTTAATTTTTCTGAACATTATAATGCTTATATCGATGGATTGGCACCCTGTCCTGGGTCTATCTGCCCAGCGCCCGAGACGTTTTCCCTTAGATGGGCATGGGGAACCCCACCGCGACCCTACTAGAGGATAAAGTGGGAGATAATGAATGAATAATGCTTATGTACAATAATAGCCTGGTTAAATCTGTATTGTTTTTTCCAGAACATAGTTTAATTCCTATAATATTTTGTTTTGGCTTTGTATGTTTGCTCTTTAATTTATGGTTAATTTAACTGAAAATGAAGTGACCATTATGAAGGAGATGCCAAATGTCCATAATGTCAGATTTTCAAGAAATGCCTAAAAAACATCTCTCGGAAGCCTTTTTTAAATATATATGATAAAGTTATGATCAAATGAGACTGTATAGGGCTGATGTTCATTCCACTGTAATAATTAGATCTAATTTTTCATGTTCTGGTGATGGATGAGAACATGAACCCAAGCTGCCTATCCCTATCTGCTTACTACAGATATTACTGCTCCTCTGCAATTGGCTGGTTTAATAATTACATCAATGCTTAAAAATCGAAGTGCACAGGTGTTCTGTGCATGTTATATAATTCAAATTAATGACTTGCATTTAAAATGGATACAAGATCAACCCCTTGTGAACATCAAAGAGTCCTGATGTTCAAGGAAACATGTTGAGAACCAGTAAGTAAACATTAAACTAAGAGCATTGAAAGGTTATTGTACATGTAAACATCTCACCACCACACAGTGGCTGATCCAAAGACCCAGATAAAATTTGATTGACCTTTGAGGTTTTGCTTTGACTTGCTACTTTAAAGCACCAAACTGATTGAATTTTAACCTTTAAATGCATCTTACATTTCTTTTATGTTGATGGAACATCTAAAAAAAATCCCCCAAAAATTTTCGTAAATATTTCGGGGATTAATAAAGTATTCTGTTAATTAAACCACAATATTTTTGTGTGAAGTCTATTGTTTTGGGTTTTTTATTTTCTAAAGAGAAAAATGTTTCTAAGAAGATTTTATTCAAAGTTATATCCTATCTACAGATTTTAGTGCATATTTGTGAAGTTACTTAAACCATTAAAGCCCAGATTCAGTTTGAGAGATGGCTGAATGTACTGTAATAAAAATACATGTTAAAATTGACTTTTATGGTGATTTTTATTGTAACTTTTTCTTATCCTGAGGTATCACCAGCTCTTTATCCATAGCACAGCCACAGCACCACGGCGACAACAATTACTTCTATTGGACTAGTGGTGTTGCATCCTGCATTGTCTGAGGATTGGGTCAGTCATAGGTTTGTGTTTAAGGAACCAGCCTTGCGAGCTGAACGTCCCCAGTTCGATTCCTGGTCCCACCTAGTGTTATGGCTGAAGTGCTTTTGGGCAAGGCACCTAAACCCAATTGCCAATCCCTCCCAGGCATCATAAAGAGGACCTCCCACTGCTCTGGGCACATGTGCTCACTTCACTCAGTGTGTGTGTATGTGTTTTACTGCACAGATGGGTTAAACGTGGAGGACAAATTGCTCTTTGTTTAAGCACTGTCAGCAAAATAGATCACTTAAATAAAACACCTGATCACTACATAATCACTTCGGCTTACTGTCATGCCACTTTGAGACAATGTACGGTTGTAAAAAGCGCTACAGAAATGAATCAACGTGAACAACATTATTTAAAAATATAATAATCTTTAAGGGTGGCACAGTGCCTTAGCAGTTAGCATGTTCTCCTCCAGCTCTAGGGATTCCTGGTTCAAATCCCCATCTGGGTGGAGTTTCCATGTTCTCCCCATGTCTGCGTGGGTTTCCTCCGGGTTCTCCGGTTTCCTCCCACAGTCCAAAAACATGTATCAAGTCAGTTGATTTCTTCAAATTGCCCCATATAGAGTGTGTATGTGTGAGTGAGTGTGTCCAGCGATGGATTGGTGCCCTGTCCTGGGTGTATCTGCCCAGCGCCCGAGACGATCTCCCCTGGATGGGCAAGGAGAACCCCCCCCCCCGCGACCCTAATAGAGGATAAAAGCAGAAGATAATGAATGAATGAACATAGTTCATTTTATTTAATTGTTATTTTATCTTTATTTCATCTTTATTCTATTTTAACTTTATGTGGCGATGTCAGGTAAGAATTTCAGTGCTGGCTGTAACCTTGTATATTTATGCATGTGACCAATAAACCTGATTTTATTTTGATTTGATTTGAATGAATAATAATCTTTTAGGGCGGCACGGTGGCTTAGTGGTTAACATGTTCTCCTCTCAGCACTAGGGATTCCCGGTTCGAATCTCCATCTGGGTGGAGTTTCCATGTACTCCCCGTGTCCTCGTGGGTTTCCTCCGGTTTCCTCCCACAGTCCAAAAACATGGGTTAAGTCAATTGAACTCTACAAATTGCCCCATATAGAGTGTGTCTGTGTGAGTGAGTGTGTGCCCAGCGATGGATTGGCACCCTGTCCTGGGTCTATCTGCCCAGTGCCCGAAATGTTCTCCCTTGGATGGGCATGGGGAACCCCACCGCGACTTTAATAGAGGATAAAGCGGGAGATAATGAATGAATGAATGAATGAATGAATAATCTTTTAAAAAAAATAATAATAATAATCTATACCGTGTGCCCCAGATCGGCTCCTGCCGGGTCCTCCTGTTCCATGGGTTTTTGGGTTTTGGGATGCGCCAAACTCGAAATCAGTGCAGCGCGTGTGTACCACGCGGCTCGCCGTAGCGGTGACTGGCACGCCCTCAATGAGAGAGCTGGAAATATGGCGTCAGCGGGCGCGGAGCCGAGCCTGAGCGCTGCAGACGGAGAGTGAAAGCGTCCTCCCGGGACTCGCTTTCGAGCCGCGCTTGCAAGCCGGGAGCTCGGATCCCCTTGTTGATTTGGACACGGACATGTTTTAGCGGGGATTCCGGCGGCAGACCGAGTTGCGGCCCCATCCCGGTATGGAGCCTCCAGGACAGGGCAGGTAAGCGCAGCGCCTCAGCCTCATGCTCGCGCTGCCAAATAGTGCTCCGTGCGAAGTCCCGCTGCCGGCGCTGCAAACACCTTCCTGCCAGATAATGCTCTAGGCGCAGACCCAGCTGCAAAGCGGTCATTAGTTCTTTAAAAAACGGCTCAAACGCACACACACGCGACTCGCGCTGCAGTTTAACAAAGGCTTACATTTATAACCGACGCGCGTTCTGTGAGCAGGGTGAAAAGAAAGCAACCCCGGCCTCGGTGTTTATCTGGAGCCGGACTGCGCTGTTGCTAAACACTAGCGCGCCGCCTGCAGCCTGCTCGCTCTTCTGATGCGGGATTTTCGGAAGCGTGCTTTAAACAACAGCCGCGTTTCAACATGATCCAAAAGACGCAGTTAGTTTGCGTCTGCAGAAAGCCTCGCGGGGTTGTGGAGGTGTCGCCGTGCGCCGGTTCCCGCGGTGCTGTTGGCTAGTGGAGCAGGAGGCGCTGGGCTTCGGCTCTGTGTTTATCTCGGTCTTGTTGGGAGACGGCTCCGCGGCTTCTCTGCTCGCTTGCTTTATTAAAACGAGCTGCTTTTAGGGCGATAGGTGACATGGAAGGCCCCGAGCTCGGGCAGCGTTGCGTAAGGTTCGGCGCTGATGTAATGACACAGCAGCTGAACTCTCGGCTCCATTCTCGGACTCTAAAGCCTGTTTAACTCCGGGGTTATTCCGGGGAGAGCTGGAACACTGCGATGGTGTTTTCATCACCTGGAACACTGGAACAGCTGTAACACTGCGATGGTGTTTTCATCATCTGGAACAGCTGTAACACTGCGATGGTGTTTTCATCATCTGGAACAGCTGTAACACTGCGATGGTGTTTTCATCATCTGGAACAGCTGTAACACTGCGATGGTGTTTTCATCATCTGGAACAGCTGTAACACTGCGATGGTGTTCATCATCTGGAACAGCTGGAACAGCTGTAACACTGCAATGGTCTTCATCACCTGGAACACTGGAACAGCTGTATCACTGCGATAGTGTTTTCATCATCTGGAACAGCTGTAACACTGCGATGGTGTTTTCATCATCTGGAACAGCTGTAACACTGCGAAGGTGTTCATCATCTGGAACAGCTGTAACACTGGGATGGTGTTTTCATCATCTGGAACAGCTGTAACACTGCGATGGTGTTTCTATCACCTGGAACAGCTGTAACACTGCGTGTTTTCATCACCTGGAACACTGGATCAGCTGGAACACTGCGATGGTGTTTTCATCACCTGGTTCATGTGCTGGCAGGTTCAGACACATGCAGGAATTCCACAGAAGTTCTTTTTACATTCTGTTGCAGAGAGAGGTTGAACTCCGAATTGTGGGGACCGAAAGAATGATCTGCAACACACGCACAGATCCCAGAGCCACTGAAGTTACCAGTGTAACTGGTTTTCTTGAGGGTTTCTTGAGCAAAACCCTTAACCCTCATTGCTACTGTGGCCAACACTGTGCTCTGACCCCAATCCATCCATCCATCCATCATTATCTTTTGCTTTATCCTCTATTAGAGTCGCGGGGGGGTTCCCCATGCCCATTCAGGGAGAATGTTGCTGGCGCTGGGCGGATACACCCAGGACAGGGTGCCAATCTATCGCTGGACACACACTCACAAACACACACTCTATATGGGGCAATTTGGAGAACTCAATTCTGTGGAGAACTGTGGGAGGAACCTGAAGGAAACCCACGCTGACACGGGGAGAACATGGAAACTTCACCCAGATGGGCATTCGAACCGGGAATCCCTAGCGCTGAAAGGCGAACATGCTAACCACTAAGCCACCGTGCCCTGACCCCAATCAAATTGGGATATTTACTTTGGATGAAAGTGTCTGTTAAATGACCATATATATATATAATGTGTAAGTTTTGTACATTGAGCAATTAGGGTTAGGTGCCTTGCTCAAAGTTACTTCAGTCATAGTACTTGATGAAATTCATTGTGGGCATCCTGATTGTCAGAGAACAGAGTAAAAGGGACTAATAAAATATGTAGAGAAACAGATGGACTGTTGACTGTAATTGTACAACTGCAAAATGCATCTGAATAGTAAATAGCACTTATAAAGTTGACAGTGAGTAATTCTTCTTCAAAGGCACACTTAAGTTGTTGCCGTCTTGATATCTTTAATTTTCTCACTTAATGTCATCTGACAAATGGAATCTTGCAAAATCACATGTCCATGAACTATTTTTTTGCAGGCTTGTATTGACTTCATTTTTTTTTTTTCAGCAAACTTAATAGTTTTACTAGTTTTTTTTTATTTTATTTTTAAAAATCTCCACACAGCAACATTTTTACACGTTAAAAATTTTGTATTGTACATAAACTACAGTATTGCTCTTGTCCACGTTGTGCAGTGGTGGCATTTTGTTTATGAAAAGCTTCCATTTGATTTTCCTAAAATCATGTTTAGACTGTTGGTTTCTTCTCTGACTAATATCTTCCTTACCCAGTCATAGTGTTCAGAAAAACAACCTCATTTAACAAGAGTTGTTCTATGCCCTGTCTTTCCTTTTTGAGCAGTATGTTCACCCATGTTTCACAATTGTGGTGTATTTATTCCAAGGTAAGTTAAGAGTATAAGCGCCTACTTGTGGTAATGCAATTTAATAATTTTTCAGACTTGTTTCCATATTATGAACTGTGTTGTCATCACTGACACAGATCACACACACAATGTCTTTTCACATGGTATGCTAATGACTGCAAGTGCACTTAATCTAAAGTGTATTTGGATCAGTGCCGAGGACAATTAGAACATTGCTGTTCAATCTTTTAGTGACGGTGATTGCATTGAACGTACAGTTAGTGCTTTGTCACGACTTTGTTACAGCCATGATTTCAAGGTTTTTAAAATTTTACTTTTCTTTTAGCATGTACCCATCTCAGCCCACATGCTTAGTGATAATGATAAGAAAACTGCTAATGAAAAGTCATACGGCTCTTTGTGTAGTAACTGTTATACAAAAATATTAGTCCTATAACATGATTGTTGTATTTTTGTACGAAAAAAAATCATGCATGTGTTGCTGTATAAAAAGTTTTGAATGAGGATAATTTTGAAGTCACTTTGTGCGATCATAATGATTTGGTTATCTAATATTGTATGTTTATATTTAAGCCCTTTTCTTGTGTGACCCACCTGCTACAAAAGATGGGAAAAGTCTGTTAAGTTAATTTGAATTACTGTGTGTTTTTTATGTAGTTAAAACATGAAAATGAGGAGAACATGCAAACTCCAAACAACTTGAACAGAGCTTAAGCCAAGCATTGTTTAAGCCAACCACACACAAGCTACTAAAGCATTTATGGGCTTGTGGTTAAGAACCCCCAGCCTTGCAACCTGACTGTCCCTGGTTCGATTCACGGTCTCACCAAGTACTACAGCTGAAGTGCCCCAACTGCTCCTAGGGGGCCGTATACAGGGTTGCCCACCGCTCTGGGCACATGTGCTTTCTTCACTTAGTGTGTGTATATGTGTGTGTTTCAGTGCATGGATAAGTGAAAATTCATCTGTGTGTTGTTACAGAAGGCGAAATGGATCACTTTAAACGCCATGTCACAGTGCAATCCATTTTGCTTTGAGAGAGATGATCATTAATTAAAAAAAAAACTAATAATAAATTACTCTCACTAAAATTTATATTATAACAAGATTATGTTAAACAGAGGGTTGTGATGTCACTGCACAGAGCTTGAGACAACCTTGGTTCTGTTTGTAATCCTCTGAATTGAACAGTGATGCATGTACAGTGTAAAGTTCTAGTTCTGCATTACAAAAATGCCTCAGTCAAATTATTCAAATTATATGTAGGAACTGTCTTATAATATGATGTAAAATGAAGAAATTCTAGATTTACAGGAGCTTGTGATAAACTGGTTGACTTTTAAAGACATAAAAACTTTCCTTAAGAAGATCAGTAACTCTATAGGCTATTACTTCGAGAAAGACAGCTAAAAAAACTTGTGGTACTTTAATTATAAGACAATCACAACCACATCTCTCTTTTTGGTAGGCCAACTGATCCACAGAAAGATGTTTCCCGGAAGAACTCAGAGACTGATGAGATGTGGGACGAACTCAGTCCTGAGCAGCAGGCTTTTTACGGCACCTCCCCTCCATGCACTCCCCGGCAGTTAAAGCGCATGTCTAGCAAACACCACAGAGGGAATCCGAGCAGAGCTGTTGGTCGCTCCCCTGTCAAAGGTACACTAGATTTACTTTCTCCACTGATATTCAGTAGACTTCTTTTCATGGGTCGATGAGAAGAGGGCAGTGTCCGTGCTGAGCTGAATCAATCACCTTTCAGCATTAGTGGGTTGTCTTGCATGGGAAGCTGTTTTCTGCCGCCACAAGTGATTGCTGTCCTGCAGTTCTCTCAGTCTTAACTGCAAAAAAAATATTTAATTCATTTTGCTTTGTATTATTGTGTCGATATGATTAACGGATTTAAATTATGTGATTGTTGCATGTGATTTATCATCCTCTTGTTTTATTTTTAATGTTTAGTGAGTTCCAGAGAAGTGATCTATAACAGATGTGTGCAATGTCAGATCATTTTGTATCAACCACATCGAATTGAATTAAATAATGACAAATTTTAAAGCAAAAATCATCAAATCATCGAGTTGATGGAAGGGCAGTAATGACTAATGAACAGATCTGGAAAGTGACCTCATAGATTAGGTTCTACAATACATCAAAAAGTAATATTGAGCAAATTATTTAGCTGTAAATGGCAGAAAATAAAAAGTTTTTAGCAAATAAGTTAAAATACCTGCTAATTGATACCAAACCATAACATTTTTAAAGACTGTTTTTTGTTTCACTTTGTCTTTTTTTTTTTAATTATATTTCAGCAGTGAGTAAACAAAGCACATTTAATTTTAAACACAGACATGCATGTAATGTAATATAGGAGAGTGAATGCAGAAACTGTTTAGTTTTGTTATTCTCAGAACATGATATACTTGTCTGTCGAACAAAGCTTTAAAGTTGTGTCATTTCTTTGACAGTCAGGTAAATGTCATGACAAAATTAAAATGTCCATCAGCTCTCGAAATGTAGACCAGATTGAGGGAAGTCTGTCTTTATGTGAATGTTTTAACTACTGAACATCTGCATGTGTTTTTTTTTTTTTAATAAATAAATGTGTACTATTTTAAAATAAATCCAAATTTTTATGAACTCTTCTCTTTATGAACTTTTCTTCAGACAAAAGTGTTTCCAGTCTGTCCCAGAGAGATCGGGATGGAGCTAAATTTGACTCCACTGAGGAGACCAGCCACAAGCAGGACAAGAAACAGCGCTCCACTCTGCGCTCCAATGAGCGGGACAAGAAGAAGGTTTTTGAAGGCTCCTTCATGTTGGACCATCTCACCAAATCGGGTCCTTTCGGGCCGGTCAGCATGGACCTTAGGAAGCCATATCTGAGTTTAGGATGCACCATGCCTCACTCTGTGCCTCGTACTCACCGCCAGACCTCACGGACAGATTGTCCAGCCGATCGTTTGAAATTCTTCGAGACACTTCGCTTGCTGCTTAAGCTTACATCCATGTCATCCAAAAAGAAAGAAAAGGAACAGCGTGGTTTGGAGCACATGGCTTTTATGGGACAGAATACAGAGCTGATCTGGTTAGAACTACAGGCCTGGCATGCGCGGCGTACCGTTAACGACCAGGATCTATTTCTCTACACGGCCCGTCAGGCTATTCCTGAAATTATCAACAAGGTGTTGCACTTCAAGGTCGATTACAGCAGCCTTGCTACATTGGAGTCTCATCTTGTGTCAGTCCAGAGAAACTGCTGTTCAGAAGGGGCTAACTGTAGGACTTGTGCAGGGTCATGGTCAGAAGTTGATGCCACAGCATTGCTAGGATCAGGTTCTCCCTGCAAAGAGCATCTTCTGAGGCAGCGACTTGCCTTTGAGCAGGTAAAGGGTGTGATTGGGTTGTTAGAGTCAGTTGAAGCGCTTTATCCATCCCTGCAGACTCTGCAGAAAGACTATGGGAAGTATGCGGAGCGAGATTTCCAGGGCAGGGTGCAGGCACTCTGCTTATGGCTCAACATCACTCAGGACCTGAACCAAAAACTACGTGTAATGGGCACTGTGCTGGGTCTAGGAAACCTGTCCAACATTGGTTGGCCTGTCTTTGAGATTCCATCACCCCGCTGCTCCCATGGTAATGAGGATGAGGGTGGGGATGAACACAATGGCTCTCAGACCAACTTTGCAGCTAATAGTGATACAGAGGAGAGTGAAATGGCCGAACTGGAGGAAAAAAAGGAAAACTTTACATGCCTTATACCCAAGTCTAATCATCCATTATCGGATGAGTTAGTTCCAGCCAGCAGCAATGAAAGTCAGAGCTGCCCTACCGGCATCTATAGACCATTTGTAGACAAGGCACTGAAGCAGATGGGGTTGCGCAAGCTTATCCTTCGACTTCACAAACTGATGGACCGATCGTTACAGAGGTCCCGGACTGCTTTGCTGAGCCACACGCCAACGCAGGAGGTGAGAATCCAGTCATAAGCTCTCAATACATTTACACATTGTCTATTAAATTAGGACTTATATATATATATATATATATATATATATATATATATATATATATATATATATAAGACACACACACACACACACACAACACTTTATTATAACATTTCTAGAGGTTAGTCCTAATTTAATAGACAATGTGTCAAAACCACTTGCAACACATGTTTCTCTATCATTCAGATAATAAAGTACATTAGTCACTAAGAAGAGGAATAAAAAATAATAATGAAGTAGTCTTTATGTTTAATAGGATGCCATAATTACAGTACACTTAGACAAATGTGTTCAAATCTAGAAGACCTATAGATCTGTTTAAACAGATCTAGAATCTGCTGTTATTTTTTTTCACCCTTATTTCCTACTAAATGTTTTCAGTTCTGAGTTACTTGTAATCCATCCTGCATTTTTAAAATCTATTTAAAGATTTCCAATAATGTAAAGTTTAGATAACAGATTCAGTGGCTCTTGTTTGTACAAAACCTGTTTTTGTTTCTGCTTTTGTTTTATGACTTACACTTATTTTTCCTTTTAATATGCAACCTCCTCAGAAACAGTATTCTGGGCCATTGACTGATGCATATTCTTAAAGTAACATATTTTTTAAGTTACTGTTCTTTCTGGAATTTATGGTTACAGAGTCCAGATTTAACGTCATCACTGCACATCACTTGTTTTTAATATGCCGCGAGTTTATCTAAATGTTTTGTTGGATGATAAGGTCACATGCAAGGTTTTCTTGTTATGACTCTTGTATGGACTTCTTGTTTGTGCAAGCAACTCTGAGCACTCGATCATAGCTATGAAACTTATAAGATTTAATTTTTTTTAATATGTTTGTAGACCCCTTTTTCACTTGATTGATTAGTGTGTTGTCTTAACACCATTTAAATGTTAGATTCCTCTAGGATTATCAGATCTGCTTGATAATGATAAAACATTAATTACAAGTTTGCTTTTTTATGTCTTTCAGTTGTCTGAGGTACCAGACTTTTCCTTGTTGTACAGCGACTACTTGCCTGAACTTTCTCGACATCTGGCCGGGCATCTGGAAGAGGAGGTGGCATCGGGGCGGGTGTTGTACGTGGATTTGCAGGACATGAACTTGCCCTCATTTCGCCCTGCTTTCCTAGTGCTGTGTCGTGTGCTGCTTAATGTTATTCATGAGTGCCTAAAACTGCGCCTGGAGCAAAGACCTGCTGGAAAACCCTCACTGCTCAGTATCAAACAGGTGCTTACATTAGTGCTCACATTAGTACATACACACCCACACCAACACAGCTAATGTCTGATGTGCTCAGAAAACAATGTGACATTTCAACATAAGGCACGTCACATTTATATATGTTGCCCAGCCTTATCTGAGACCCCAGCTACACAATAGTACCAAAGGCATCAGATACTTTGTGAATGGAGCTGACAGATTTCTTGTTTATTCATATGAAAAAAAAACCCATGTAGTGTGTCATGATATTAACCAACAGAGCCTTAATGTTGAAATAAAAGGTATGCAAATTTTTCAAGCCCATCAAGAATATTTTAATTC
Organism: Corydoras maculifer; assembly: GCA_019802435.1. NCBI lineage: Eukaryota > Metazoa > Chordata > Actinopteri > Siluriformes > Callichthyidae > Corydoras > Corydoras maculifer. Next base: position 231,375 of record JAFMOD010000331.1, read on the forward strand.
AATAGAGCATGAAAATATTGGAAGCAAATTAATTAATCACTGGTGCAGAAAAATCTTTAGGTGGCAATGAACATTTTTATGTGAAGTTAATATATGAAGTATATATTATATAGCATATATATAGCTATATAAATATATAGCTCAGTGGTTAGGGTGTTGGACTATCAATCTGAAGTTACCAATGTGGGTCCTTGATCAAGACCCTTAACCCTCATTACTTCAGGGATGTTGTGATTAACCCTGTGCTCATTTCGTATAAAAGCCTCTGCTAAATGACCAAATGTCTGTAAATGTAAGTAAAACTGCATTAAATACATTTAAATAATTTTTAAAAAATAGTCAAGTTATGCAACATTTAATTAATGTTTTTTTTTATTACATAAATTTAATATTATACTTTTTATTAACTTGGATTTACTGATTTGTGTATTACTGTGTTGTAGTTGGTCCGTGAGTGTAAAGAAGTACTGAAAGGTGGTCTGCTGATGAAGCAGTACTATCAGTTCATGCTGCGTGGCATTATTTCCAACCCAGAAGGCCTGCAGACCAACGCTAATATTGATGACTTTGAAGAAGACCTTCAAAAAATGCTAGAGGCAAGTGATCTTAAACAATTTCAGGTTGCTTCTTGTTAAAATTGAGTGTGTTGGTATATGTTGTTCACCTGTAGTGCAGTGGTTTACATTCACTTTACAGCATATGGGTCACGTGGTTTCTGAGAATTGATTATAGATGTACCATTTATGTTTGTGTGTTATCTTTTCTGTGTCTGATTTTCTCTGGAGACTAATTTTCATCTACTGTAAAAAAAATTTTTTTTTAAAAATCCACATTACAAACTACAATCGTGCTACATTAGCTTCTTTATTGTTTCCTTTTTCACCACCATGGAACTTATCGTGCATTGTGACTCTCTGCCAATTTCAGCAATCTTAATGCTTCTGCTCTGTTTTTTAATGTGCTGCTGGTTCTGGAAATGTTTTTTGTACCCAAGATAAAAAGCAAAATGTAAAGCATTACCTTGCTAAGTAAAAGTAAAGTTAAACATTTAATGGGACGATGAAATGTGTGTACGTCCTGTTAGCACGCTGATTACACCTGTAGCAACCGGTAAAAACAGATGTAATTTTTTTTGTAAAAAAGAATAAAAGTATATTTTGATGAACACAGAATTATGTGATTTCCAAAGTGTATGAAAACAGAGGTTCCACAGTAATTAATTGGCTTTAGGGGGAAATGAAAGCGAGTCTACCTTGTGATGAAATGTCAACCTGGTTGGAGTGTTTAATTCTTTCTGCACATGCATCTTTCTGTGGAACAATCAGTACAAAGGACATGAGAATCACCAAACCTGCTTAAGACTCCTGTGCTTATGTGTTAGATTTTGCACCACTTTGCCATTTAAGCATTCATTGTGTTAAAATGTTAATATAAATCTTATTAAAACTTGGTGTCTGATTGATCAATGGCATGCTTCTGAATCCTCCTTGGTGTGGTAACCTCCTGAATTTAATTGCAGGTGTATTTTGACTACATGCGTAGCTGGATTGAGATGCTACAGCAGCTGCCACAGGCCTCCCATAGTCTAAAGAACCTTCTAGAAGAAGAGTGGAATTTTACCAAGGTCATCACTCCGTACATTCGAGAAGGTGAAGCTCAGTCTGGAAAGCTCTTTTGGTGAGTAGCTCAGCCTTTTCATCTCATGTTTGGCTTGGTTTGCCGGATTTTTAACATTTGTTTGCTTTTCTGCAGTGACATTGCTGGCATGTTGTTGAGGTCAACAGGAGATTTCTTAGATGAAGGCCTCGAAAAGAGTGGGCAAGAGTTTTTGAAAACTGCTGATGGAAATGTTGCTTCTGATGAGATCAGGTACAACACACCACCAAGCAATCCATGATCATAATTATATTTCTTTCTATATGTTGTATTTCATCACCTACATGTACTGTCTGATTGTCCGTACAGACGGTCCGTGATTGAGACCAGTCGTTCTCTTAAAGAGCTTTTTCATGAAGCAAGGGAGAGAGCGTCTAAAGCACTGGGTTTTGCAAAAATGTTACGCAAGGTGAGTGTAGAGGTCTGCTTAAACCATATTTTAGGAGAGGGTGTGAATTACAGTTAATAAATCATAGGAAATGCGTGTAAGCCTGGCCACAACGTGGAGTGCCGTTACCCCGTTTTTCCCCTTTATTTAGTGACAATAATACACAACCTCGAGTACCTTATTGCACCTTATATACTGTTACAAAAACACCATAATGAAAAAAAAAACATTTTATAGAGAATAAATAAGGTGTTTAATACCAAAAACATAATAAAGAAACTAATATAAACAGAATTTTATATTCTTTTACAAAAGATAAAAGAAATGATTAATGGAATAACATTGGCATTAACATTTCTAACCATCTAACTGTTTTTGAATGAACCAAATTAATAATAATAATACACACATACATTTACTTTATCATAATGCCATCTTTTTTGTGAAATTCATTGGCCCCATCCATATGCTCCTCAACTGACATGCTGACCATTTTTCTAAAGATTGAATTAAGGAGTGTAGAAACACGCAGCATACAGATGTGTATGGTTATACTGTGGAAATGGGATTTGAGCAAGTTAAGTTAAAATCATGGACAGTGTTAGATTTTACATTCCATTCTTTTGCAGGACCTTGAGATTGCAGCTGACTTCAGCCTTGCAACTGGAGTGCCTTCTATCCTCAAAGCTCTAAAGGAAAAGAACTATGTCAAGGTATTTTAATGTATCTAGTGTTAGAATCATGTTACGATGGAGTGCTCAAACCAGTAACATTGCCGTGGTTTAGTAAAGACTTTTTTTTTTTTTTTTAAAGAATCCAACAGTTTTATTCTCTGTTGAGTTATATGAGAACTTGTTTTGTGTGTTGCTTATTCAAACCTTTAGCAGTTATTTTCACTGAGAAACACTAAACTGACCTGATCTGTGTTAGAACCTCTCCTAATAAGAACCTGGTATTACACACTGGCCACTTTATTAAGCACAACTTCATGTTTTACGTAAATAAAAATACGCTGCTGGACAAATTTATTAAAATGGCAAGTGCCTAAACAACGTCAATGGTTAGACTATGTCCTCATCCTTTCTAGTTCTCTGTACTGTTTACATTAATGAAGGGAACCACAGGTATATTGTGGTTTTAACACCAGTGAAAGGGCTTTTATATTACAATAACACTTCTCTTTACACAGTTTGCACTATAACCCTTCTTGTTAAAACCACAATATAACACTTAAAATTATAACACTTTAGGCTTGAGACTGATTGGGGTTGCCCAAACTCTTTCACTCCTATACCAGCAGATGAACTGTAAAGAATTATTTTCCTATACATGTAAAAAAAAAAAACAAGAGAATCGTTCACAGCCATGAGGAGAACATGCAAACTCCACACAAAGTGCCTCTAGTGGTGAGGCAAAAACACTACCTGCTCCTCTACAGCCCCAAACATTTGCCAGGTCTTGAGTTACATTTTTTTTAAATGTCTTTTCATGCCAGATGACACGAGAATTAAACCAAAAGGATTTTTTTTTATTGTAAAAGACTTGATTTCCATGCATTGTCTTCAGTAAACTGGATCATGGCTTGATGTGGTTTGTAGGTTCAGATTCCAGGCCTGGAGGAGCTACAGGTTTTTGTCCGATGTGCTCTGATGAACCAACGGTCGAACATCTTGCAGCTTTTGAATGCTGCTGCAGGAAAGGAGTGCTCTAAAGAGCCTGATGACCTTCCTGAGGAAGAGGCTTATCTTCTCATGAGCAAGCATGGAGCTGGGGATCAGACTGCAGAGGATTGCTGGGCTCAGTGGGATGGACCTGTGGTCAAGCTTGTGCCACAAATGGAGACAGTAGACACCTTAAGGGCAATGAAGGTATGACTCTGGGACCTCACGGTAAATAAAGGACCACATTATGTATCTGGTTATTATATTTAAAATATAGTGATTTCAGTTTTTGCTGTTTTGCTTGATTAGGTTTTATTATATTCTTTACATATAATATATATATATATATATATATATATATATATATATATATATATAATATATAATTTTTTACATAAATATGTTTTATAGTCAGGATCAAGTGTCCATATTACCTATTTGGTTTAAAACAGAACTTTGTTAATTAAAGGAAAGCTAAAACGCAGAACAATAATGGACCCATTCTGACTCAGTTGACACCTTTGAACCTGTATATATTTCTTTGTGACTTTTTATTAGGTGGAGAATCTGCTGTTGATTGTGATGCACTCAGCTCACCTGGTGGCACAGCGCAAGTTATTTCAGCAATCCATGGAGCAGTTGCTTACTTTACAACGTGAGCAGACCTCTAGTCAGCCACTTATTGCCCTGGCCCTGGAGCAGCTTAAGGTACCACTATGTTCAACAATATTATTAACCCATCATTGCACCGTGTTTCTGTTTACTCATTATTTATACCTTTAAGCATGTAGGATGGTTTTTTAAAAAAATCATATACCTTTTCTGTTATAAGATTGTTTCAGCTACTAAGAAGTACTAAGTGCTTTGCCATTCATTTCTGGGATTTTATTGTCTGCATCTTGAAGTTCTGCTTTTTTACACTTTTAGAATGAAGCTCTAGAACTGTGCAATAAGATTACCTGTGCTATCGATCGTGTGGAGTACATGTTCACATTTGAGTTCGAGGCAGAAGTGGAGGAGTCTGAATCTGCCACCCTTCAGCAGTACTACAGAGAAGCCATGACTCAGGGCTATAACTTTGCCTTTGAGGTTTGCATTAGAAATCTTAACCGGTTCCAAATATGTACTTGGTTGTCATGGTAACAAGCCATCTCATAGAGTAAACATTTCTTTTTTTTATCTCCCAGTATCATAAAGAGGTGGTGAGACTGATGTCAGGAGAGTTTAGGCAGCGAATTGGGGAACGGTACATTGCTTTTGCACGGAAGTGGATGACCTATGTTCTAACAAAGTGCGAGAGTGGTAGAGGCACCCGGCCCAGGTCAGCCCATTCCTGCAGGTATACTCTAAAGTAAAGAAAAAACATTAATGTATGGATTTCTTGTTGTACGATGTGATAGGTGGGCAACACAAGGCTTTGATTTTCTCCAAGCCATTGAACCTGTTTTTATCTCTGCACTGCCTGAGGATGATTTCTTGGTAAGTATTTGTTTTTCTTCCCTAAATTGTTTTGAGTGCAGAAGTGGAACAGTTTTGTTCTTGTCTTATAGAGTCTTCAGGCCCTGATGAATGAGTGTATCGGTCATGTGATCGGGAAACCACATAGCCCTGTGAGCGGCCTCTACATTGGTTAGTCTTGCTTCACACTGGAATATGTTTTCACATTTTGCATGTCTTCTACTTCTTGTATTTTTTTTTGTTGTGAACCAATGTAAAGAAACTTATTTAAGTGCATTTTTTTTTTGTGTGTCCGTCGTCCGTCCCCCCCCCCAGTTTCTCGTAGCAGTCCCCGACCTGTCAAAGTTCCACGATGCCACAGTGACCCACCGAACCCTTCTCTCTTTATCCCTAATGCAGAGAGCCCCAGGTACACAATGTTTGCACATTAAACAAACATAAAGCATAACATTTATTTATTTATTTTTTTAAACATGGGTTTTTCGTTCCACCACAATTATTCATTTGAGTTACATGTATATTTTCTATGGTCTACAGTCACTATTGACCCGATAACTTTTTATCTTCAAAACCACTGGTCACAGTTTTTCCTTTTTAATAAACATTTAGTCTAAAATTTTAAGATTGTATATAACAATCCAAGGACTCCAGTTGTTGGTAATACCCAAACTTACCTGAATGGCACTAACACTTATGTTACACTCCCTAAGAGCTCTTATTTGTTCCCCATTTGGGGCAAGTATGCAAACATGTGAAGTCCTCACTTTTTTTTCTCTTTTTTTTTTTATATCTGCAAATTCAAGCTTCAGGAAAATAATATAGAAAAAATTCTTGATCAAAATCTCCTATCAGTTCATGACTTGGAGTAACGTAAAGCTACTTTGTAACAATTGTGGGTTTCTATGTAACAATTTTATTATATATGGAATAAGAGCTCAGTGAAAGTATTTAATAAAAAAAAAAAAATTTATATACAGCCTCCATGAAAATGATCGATTACAGTCAGTGGCGGCTGAACTGCAGTTCAGATCCCTCAGTCGCCACTCAAGTCCAACAGAAGACCGGGAAGGTAAGAAATCATGTTCCTTGGTGACTTTTGTCAATGTAAATTTATTAATATATTTTTTTAAACGTTATCTCTAGTTTACAAATTTCAGTTAATTAATGAAAAGTTCCCTCTCTACTCTTGGTGTTAACTATAACATCATGTAAGATTTTCTAAAGATATATAATTCCCTTTTGCTGATCTGGAACTTCAGGGGGTGTGTACGTTGTACGTTAAAGTAAAATAAAATGCTGAATGGAAAAAAACAATAATTTTTTTTTTGCCTAATGCAGTGAACTGAGACACACACATGCACACACTGAGTAAAGTGAGAACATGTGCCCAAAGCGGTGGGCAGCCTTACATATGGCGCCCGGGAGCAATTATTAATTGTTGATTTCCAATTAAAAGTACAATTTCATAAATTGCACTGCTGTCATGTGATCAACCAATTAATTGCATAAAGTTATAGGAATGATTATTTATTAAGTAAGTAATCAGAAATGTGTTTATATATATTTTTTCTCTACTGTCTGTAAATGTCTGCTTTTTGTCATTTATTTGCAGAACCCTCTTATCCAAAAACTGATCCTATTGCAATCACCCATCGTAACTGGGAACTTCGTAACTTTTTAAGCCACCCAAAAGGTTAGCTTGAAATTCGTCCCTGCTTCTGACGTTCCACTTCTTTCCACATGATTCTGCCTCAAAAACATCTGATTCAAACCATTTAAGCTTTTAAACACTACATCATTTAATAAGATGTTTTGTGAGCAGAAAATGTAAGCTGGTAGTCAGAGCACAAATGTTTAAAGATTAGGATATGTTATATTAAGTTCAAGTCAAGTTCAAGTCTCTGATATATTAAGTTCAGGTCTCCCTGCTATATCATGTTATACATGTTTTTGCATTTCCTTTTGTTTTTCTTTACTGCCATCAGATGCAGCAACATGTCAGAATCAAATGGAGGGGGTATACCGCGCTATCCGTTCATTTGAGGAAAAGCGTTATGCAGCCTTGAGGCACCGCAATGTTATTGGCCAGGTGTGCAATACCCCCAAGTCTTACGACAATATTATGCATGTGGGTCTACGCAAGGTCACTTTTAAATGGCAGAGAGGCAACAAAATAGGTAAGAATTTCAGATCCTTTGGAAATGTCTGAATTTGGTACCTTAGGTTCTCATTGGCTCCATGACTGATTTATTTATAGGTGAGGGACAATATGGGAAGGTCTACACGTGTATTAATGTGAACACAGGAGAACTGATGGCTATGAAAGAGGTAAAGGCATCAGCATTACTTAATGTGTGTAAAAAAAAATAATAAAATAAAAGTGTGTTGCTCTTCCATGTAGTTGTACCGTTTTTTTCATTGATGACTGTTTTATCCTAAAGATTCGCTTTCAGCCAAATGACCACAAGACAATAAAAGAAACAGCCGATGAGCTGAAAATCTTTGAAGGCATTAAACATCCCAACCTGGTTCGTTACTTTGGAGTTGAGCTTCATCGAGTAAGAACCTCTTCATTTTCTCTGCTGTGTAGAAGGACTACTGTTTTGTTTTTGTTTTGTTTTTTTAATCGTTTGTATTGTTTTTTTATTGACCAGATGTTATTTAGAGGCATTATTGTATCAATCACTTGCACACCTGTTATAACCATCAATAGGGTTGGATAGTACAATAAAAATGTAAACTAAATATACCGTAAAGTACATGCTGTTAGTCCTCTTTACTCTATTCTCTAATGGTCAGGACCTAATGGTACCACCACAGAACAGAGATTATTTGGTGCATTATTTCTATCCCAGCAGTGTCACTGAGGTGTTTTGATGAGGTTTTTAATCTTTGTGTCTTCCTACTGAACTTCTTTAGGAGGAGATGTATATCTTTATGGAATACTGTGATGAAGGCACGCTGGAGGAGGTCTCCCGACTGGGTTTGCAGGAACATGTGATCCGATTGTACTGCAAGCAGATCACTACCGCCATCAATGTACTTCATGAACATGGCATTGTACATCGTGACATCAAAGGTTTTGCAACCTATCCATCTTGAAGACTTTAAGAACTTGCCTGTGGACTTGAGCTTTAACAATGTGCTTTATTCTCTTGTTATAGGAGCAAATATCTTTCTTACATCCTCTGGGCTAATAAAACTGGGAGACTTTGGCTGTTCAGTTAAGCTGAAAAATAATGCTCACACTATGCCAGGAGAGGTGAACAGTACACTGGGAACTGCAGGTGAGACATTTGGTTGTAGAAGACAATGTCTAAATTAACTACTCAGTCAGTTACTTGCGTAGAAATGAAGATCTAACAAAAAAATTTTAATTACAACTTTCACTCTTAAAAAGCTCCCTTAGCTTTTTAAAAGTAAAAGTTGTAATTAAAATTTTTTGTTAGATTTTTGATTGTCTAGTGTAATTTGTTGTCTTATTTCTGCAATCATTCCATGTTTTGTGTTTAAAACTCTTCTACTTTCTTGTTGTCTCAGCGTACATGGCTCCTGAGGTCATAACAAGGGCAAAAGGTGAAGGTCATGGTCGTGCAGCTGATATCTGGAGTCTGGGCTGTGTTCTCATCGAGATGGTCACTGGAAAAGTAACCTACGCTGTTTTGTTATATTTTGTTGTCTTATTAATTTAATCGGATGTGCATTAAAGTAATTTGGGGAAAATTAGTAAACTTTGCAGAAATGTTAGCAGAAATTAGTTCTTATGACTGAAGTGGTGTAAAGTAAAAAGTGTATTTAACACCAACAGCGTAATTAAAATTTTTAGATATTTTTAATAATTCTGATAACTTTTTAAATTTACCTTTATAAATGTGCGAATTCAATGAAAATCATTAACGTTTTTATTTATATGTATTTTTTCCATTCATGTCTTTTTGTGATTTGGAGTAGATTATTTATTTAATTAAATTTTTTATTTTTTGGCATGGACTCAATCACATGCCGAGACACGGAGGAGTGGAGACACAATTTTCCAAACCCAAATCGTGATTTTTTGTTTTTTGTTTTTTGTTTTTTTTTAAAGAATCTTTTTTAAAGAAAAAAAAAAAAGGTTTATTATTTTAGACTTTTAGAGATTCGCAATCTGACAATAAACAGAAATCAACACACCTGCTACAGGGAAATGATGAGTGTTGTTAATCACATTTAATAATGATTACTGTTATTTTTTTTGGGGTTATAGGATTGGATCAGCCTGTTAATAACTTTATTTTTCTTCTTCTGCTTAGAGGCCATGGCATGAGTATGAGCACAACTTTCAGATAATGTATAGGGTTGGCATGGGCCATACTCCACCCACTCCTGAGAAACTGAGTACAGAAGGGAAAGACTTCTTGACCCACTGTCTGGAAAGTGAACCCAAGCGCCGCTGGACTGCCAGTACCTTGTTAGACCATCCATTTGTTAAGGTCTAAATCCAATCATCATTATATATATTTTTATATTTACTATATAAACAAAGGTATTTGGATACATTTCTTAAACATTACATGGTGTTTTATTCAGTCTCTTTGCAACAGATAAAAGCACCAAATTTTGAAAAAGCGTTTGAACTCTAACTTCATAACTCTAACTTGAACTCTTAACTTCAAAACCATTGAAATAAACTAAAAGGGGAAATTGCCCAACATAAGTGTCTGATCTCACAAATGCTCTTTTGGATAAAAATCTGATATCTGTAATTTTTGATATAATTAAGTTGGGACATATACAGGCCAGAGTTTACATACGATGTCAAATTATGGTGTTTAATGTAAAATGCACACAGTTTAATGTTAAAACCCACCCTATTGCTGTTTGTGTTTGTAGGTCTGCACAGATGAAGAATGAAGGTGGTCCAGCACTTTCTACAAGTTTACAAATGCTAGCACTACTGTGTATGGCATACTTTGGGAACTGTAACGCCATGGGGGAAAAAAAAACACAAGACGTGTCTGCAGATAGACAGCTCGGCAACTGGTATCCATTTTCTTTCCGTTGAAATGATGATGCAGCCAGGACGTCATTCACGTTGAGTTACAGGGATTAGAGTCATTGTTGGGATGTGGAATTATGGGAGGCAGAAAGCAGCACATTGTACATAATGTAAGAATAAGGCTCTTGTACAAAGCTCGTTGTAAAGCCACTCGTGTCTCAGTGGAGACAAGCAAAGCATTGTAAGCAAAATTAACACGGACAGGCACTTTTTTCCCTGAAAGCCGTCTCCACTCAAAGCACAAATGACGAGTCTTAGGGTTTTGCTTAAGGGTTTTATTTCTAGCCCTTCTGTATGTATTACAATTGTTTTTTTTTGTTTGTTTTTTTGACCACAAGAGAAATGGAGATAAAATTATTGAAGGGAAAGTTTTTATTAAACAATGTATTTCATCTGGCTTTTCTATATATGCCACTTTTTTTTTTAGTTATATTTAATAGGGATGCACGATATTGTTTTTTTTTTTTCGATTTGCCAAAACCACTGTAAGAAAAATGATTTTTGATTCTCTCCCAAGGGTACACACACCAATAACACATTAGCTTTTAGCATTACACATTTAGCATTTTAGCATACACTGCCCTGTTACAACTAATAAAAATAGTTTTTTAACTTAAGCTAAAAATTTTATTTTAAGCTAAAATTTAGCATTATACACATAATGACAGTGATGCCATGTTCTCTGAAATCTTAAGATTATTAACTCCTTCCTCAGACACATACCTTCATCATCTGGTGTGTGTTCTCATAGCAGAGATGTGTTATGGCGTATAGGGTCTCCCAAACTTGGAAAATGAATTGCATGCAAATATACTGTGAGCCTGAATATACTCATTTTGGACACCGTCAAAAGTTTTTACATCATCTGCTGATGCTGGTAGTTTTTCTTATCGCTGATATCGTGCATCCCTATTATTTAAGGCAATTGGAAGCTGTGGTTTATCAGTTCAGCTCTCCACCACCTGGTCAATAGTGTGCCTTTAATAATTTTGGGTGCAGTAATGTATCTACCCAATGAGATGAAGGGAAATCAATTCTAACCATGTTACTGCTGCTGAACGTCCATACTTCAGCTCTCCACTAGCCTCTGTATCGTTTTGCTTCCAATCATGTAACTATTGGAAACATCAATGTTCATGTATATTTTAATTTTATTACTTTTATTATTTTTAATTCGGTTAATTTCTCCTGCACATCAGATTATAAAGCATTACAAACTGCTAGTAGTGAAAACCTACTGCAACGGGCATCAGTTCTGATTTGGTTTTGTTCCTTCAGTGTTCAAATGCAAAGAGAAATTAATAAACAGATGTTTTTTTTTAATAACAGTCTACAATGCCTCTGAAGTTCCCACCATAAATGATAGTAATGAAATGCATGATTCAGATCTTGCTTCATAAGCATTGCACGAAATTTCCTAAAGGTCCCAGTTCTTCAGTTTACTCCACCATTACATTTTACTCTAATGTTCAGTTTCCAAACATCTGCCATGATCTTGCTCCACCTGAGCAACTCCTGTCTCCTGCTGGTCAACTCTGCTGATGGTGGGAGAAGTTCCTCAGTCCTGTTTTAATTATGCTTCTTTTTGCTCCATTAGTTATTATTGTTAACTTGTCTTTTGTTTCCGTAGCTTGAGCCCTTGTTGATCTCTGTCTGGCCAATCATCCAGCGAACTGCAACTGAAACTATTAAAAAAAAAAAAACAAACACTAGATTTAGACTTCTGAGTTAGATCATAAATGATGTCTAGTAAAGCATCCGTAATGTGAAAAGAGAAAACAGGACTGACTGAGCTGAGTTGCAATGACCTTTTGTTATGGATTATTATTTACCTCAAAAATATTTTTATATTCATTTAAATAATTTGTTAAAGTTAAATAACTTTTAGGACTGCACGGAGGCTTAGTGGTTAGCATGTTCGCCTCTCAGCGCTAGGGATTCCCGGTTCGAATCCCCATCTGGGTGGAGTTTCCATGTTCTCCCCGTGTCCGCGTGGGTTTCCTCCGGGTTCTCCGGTTTCCTCCCACAGTCCAAAAACATGGATCAAGTCAATTGAGTTCTCCAAATTACCCCATATAGAGTTTGCGTGTGTGTGTGAGTGTGTGCCCAGCGATGGATTGGCGCCCTGTCCTGGGTGTATCTGCCCAGCGCCCGAAACGTTTTCCCCTGGATGGGCATAGGGAACCCCACCGCGACCCTAATAGAGGATAAAGCGGGAGATAATGAATGAATGAATAAATAACTTTTTTTTATTGAATCAAATGTGGCTTCTTAATATCTTAAAACATGCTTTTATTTAAATGTGAAGATTGAGACACATGCTGTGTACTGTTTAAAAGGCCCATCATGTCCATTCCGTTGAGTCTTGTTACGTTGGATTCAGAAGTTTTCAGATTTTTATTTTATAATGTGGTACAAACTGACCAAAACAAAGCAGGTTTGTTATGTAACACAATCTGTTTAATTATGTTGAATATTAAATACGCTCACTAAGCACTTTATTAGAAACACTATTGAGGGTAGTAATCAAAAACCTTTTTTTGGTTGGTTGGTAACGTTTCATTTGCAATGTTTGCTTTAACAGCATCTTCAGTGCTTTTTAAATATTTCTACCACATTGTAGTTTTGAAAAACTGAATCATGTCCAGTAAATAAAATGGACATAGGGACGTTTAATGAGGACATGCAGCATTATGGGTGACATGCAGAAAACTTCAATTCATAGAATGGGAGGCAATATACTTACTCCCAAAGCACCTGCTGAGCTTCTGAATGATCATTTGTTTATTTGTAAAAAAACAATGTTTTTAGTTTGTGGAACTTCATAAGCAAAGTACATAAACACAATAAATTAGAACCAGAAACAATACAGTAAACAAAATCATTTCATACCTGCGAGGCAGATGAAGGCAGCAGTACAAACACTGAAAGCTGAACCCGATTGAAACAGCTGCATCAGTAAAAGGCCAAGGGGGAAGAGAAGCAGAGAAACCCAGAAAAGCCAGTTGATCAGAGTCCAGGGACGACGTGGGGGACTCACGATGGGGCCGGGATAGCGGCCGGTTAATCTGTATTGTTCCTGAAATTCATCCTAGCAGAACAAAGATAAAAAGAGATCAAATAAACGCATTTAACATATATTTTTTAAATGTTATTTCCGTCCTTAAAAAAAAAGTTTTGCTTTAATAAATGGAAGATGAAATAAAAATAGCTTACCTTTTCCTGATAGAGTTTGTGAAGCCAGGCAGCACATTCTGATTCATCTTCTGGGATGGAGGTTAGAGGAATTCGTCTAGGTTAGAAATGCATGAAATCAAACAATTTTAGTTCTTTTTTGTAAATAAATAGGGACAGACCTCATCCAGTGTTTACTACCTGACAGTCATGAGGCAATTTGGTATGTTCAAGTTACCCATCAGCATGCCTTTAAATACACACAGGCACGGAGAGAACTTTTGTCCACTCCAAATGAAAATCGAACCCATGACCATCTTGCAGTCAGACAGAACTGTAAAATTTAATCTTAAGGAGGAAGAGTTTCTTATTCCATAAGTGATCCTCTTTATATAATGTGTATAATAATAATTAATAATAATCTATTTTTCAGTCATAGTCCGGGTATGTTGTAGGATTGTGGTTAGGGAACCAGCCTTGTGAACAAAAGGTTTCCGGTTCGATTCCCAGTCCCACCAAGTGTATGGCTGAAGTACCCTTGAGCGAGGCACCTAACCCCAATTGCTCCCCGGATGCCATATACAGAGCTGCTCACCCCTCCTGGCACGTGTGCTCAGTTTACGCAGTGTGTGTGTGTGTGTGTGTGTGTCACTACATCGATGGGTTAAATGTGGAGGACTGATTCCTCTGAGTAAGCACTGTTGGCAAAATAGATCACTTTATCAGTAAGTGATGAAACTGCGTTGAGTGCTTAAAGTTATTAATAACTACCCTGTTCAGACTGAATTTGGATGATTTGTATTCAACTCCGCATTGACCTGTTTAAGTCTGTACTGCAAACACATTCTCTGAGGTGCCGTGAGCACTCTGATGGGTTTCACCATGATGCAGTCGTTTCCCCCACAACACAACAAGCAGCTGGCACGTCAGTGGGTCATAATGAGGTCGAGAAGAAGAGAGAAAAGGCAGGCGGCAGTTTTTGTTCCGGCTGAGTGTGGGTAAGTGCAGTCTGTTTTTGTGCTGTTGCTCTACTGGTCAGTAAAACATGAAAATAGTGCATGTGGACAGGAATAACATGCAAAACAAACTAAGTGCTAAGTGTCACAAATTAAAGTAAAAAGTACTGATTTATAAAGATTGTATTTGGCATGTCTGTATGGCCATTAGCATCGAGCTCTGTAGGTCTTCCTGTAGAGAAATTCAGAGCTACAATCTGTGTTTGTACTGCTCTCAAATGTACTGCTCAAGTGTATTTGGACACCAACATGTGCATTTATCATATTCCAAGTAGAACCCACCTAACAACTTCCACACTTCTGGGAAAGCTTTCTACAAACTTTTGAATGTGTGACCTGAAGTTTTTGCTGAATAAATTTTGGATTTCATCCAGAAGAGCATTTGTGAGGTCAGACACTGATGTTTGATAAATGCACCTGGCTCACAATCAAATGGGGGCAGAGCTCATTGTGAATCAGTCGTGTTCTTCCACGTCAAACTTAATCCACTATGCCTTCATGGACCTTGCTTTCTGACCTGTGTCACGGTCATGCTGGAACAGATGAAAAAAAGAAACCTCCCCAATTGTAGAAAATAATGCAATTGTCTACAATGCATACTTTACTTGCTTGATATTACATATGTGTCAATGTATATTCATAGGTTTTTTTTTTCTTATGTTTATGTATTTTTTTTCTCTAGAGGCTACTATTAGATTTTCGTGGTTGTGGGAAGGTTGCTTTTTGAAAGCTTCCTTTCTTAAATCCCAATGATTTTCTTACCTCACGTATAAGTCAGCATGGTACTTTTTCCCATTAAGTATTCCAAGTAAGGTTGGTGCTTCATTGTCTCTGAAATTAAGTGTAGAATCGTACACAGCAGTAACTACAGAGGAGACACAAACTTAATCAGGGTGAGCCAAGTTACATCTTCAAGACTGGAAACTGATGTGCATTGTAGTGGGACAACCTCAATTAACATATTACCCAATATGTGGTAGTTTTTAGGTGGTTTGTATTCATTTATTTATTTTTTTATTAACTGTCGTTTGGGGTTGTCCTCACCTTTTCCTCTAAGCTGCTGAACGGTTACACAAAAGCCCTTGGTACGAGGCAAAAGATGGTATTTGAGTTTGGGTAGGCCTTTCTTCTCTGCCACCTCCATGCTGATGCGGTGTTTCTTCTCAGTGAAGCGGGTTCCCTCACAGAACAGCAGAAACTAAATTGTCGATAAAACAAACATATCATCTGGTGCTGAATTTAACACTCATGTAAGACATTCCAATTTGTTTAAGCATTCATTTCTCATGCTGTTCATTTCCATTTCTCTGTCTCACATGCCTTCTGTTTTTGGACAAAGCAGAGAAGAACCCAGCTCATCTTGCTAAGCAGTTTGGACTTTCCTGCTGTCAGTAACATGACATGCTAAGTTTGATTTCCAGGTGAGTGGTCAAGGGTCTTTTAGGGTGTTTAGTGGAAATATCAGTAACCTATAGGCCAAAGCCATGTAGTTCAGGTAAAATGGAGTTAGGGTTTGTGATTGGATAGGCTCTGTCAAGACTTGAACACTTATTGAGTTCACACTTATATTCTCTAGCCTCCCTTAACCTGTTGAACTGCTTAAAAACAGTAGTTTTTGAGAGTAGTTTGGATCCTTAAACCTGACTGGCGCCATTTTTGCAGCTGTGACATTACTGACAATAACACCGCTGACCGCTTCACAGCATCCTCTCGTGCGTCATTACTTTATTAAATCTTTATTAAAGCCTTTTTGTCCAACTGTACTTCTATAAATGTCAACTTTACTAACTTTAATGCACTTGAACAACACTTTTATTTAATTCGATGGGAAAAACCTTAAACATACCCAGAAGTTCTCAGGATAATCCCTAAGGCGTTGCAGACTCTGTAACACAGTCCTGCGATCCTCCTCCCAGTTTCTTTTACAGAAGACAATTTCCAGGAAATACCACATCCAGCCAATTATTGGTATATAAGCAAGCTCCTTTTTGGCCATCACCTTAGAACTCTGTGCAGAATTGTTTGAAAAGGAGCATTTAAAATTTTGCCATTAGAAATATGTATATAAAATTCATTATAGTGTTTTAATTACTTCAGCTATTTCATTTAATCAAGCTATAAACATTTGGTAGAATAATAGTTGTGCATTTCTTACCCCGAGAACCCCAAACCTTTCACAGAACGTCCAACCACAGAGAAAATCAATCTCAAAGTTGTGGTTGAGAACAACAATTGCATTTTCATTGCCATAATAGGAATAAGACTCAGGATCAGTGTAGAGTGTGCATTCAGTCCCAGACCACCATTCCAGCAGAGCCACCATCTCTGAACAGATCCAAAAAAATCGTTTCCCTTCAGTCAAATTAGTTTTGCAACTACAAATGTGGTCTGACCAAACAATGATGAAGCTAATCAGTGTAATGCATTTAGGATCAAGCATTTCAGGTGCAGTAGAACCATAAATACTGGTATAATGACCACGGTGCAAGATGCAACAAATACATCAAAGTACAAGCTCTTAATTAATATATTTAAGTGCATTAATAGTCAATTTACCATATTCAATAACCCCCCACAACAGTGCTTGATAGTTAATGTGCAGGGTTTGTTTGTGACTGCTCTGCATAATAATCTTACTTCATAAGCCTGATTTGCAAATTATTTTTAAATAGACAACAAAGACTCTGACTCATTTACATTATTAAAACCAGGGAGGGGATAACATTCAAAACATTCATTCAAAAAAAAAAAAAAAAAAAAAACTTGTATGTTTACATTGTCCTTATATGGAGGGTTGCCTTTTAATGAATCTAAATATGAACTTTAAGGGAGACATTTGTTTTACTTTGATTTTCACAAAATAATTTTTCATGTTATTCATAATATTTTCTGTTAATAATTAGCAAATGCCGTGTCATCTTTAATAACAAAATGTTTTTGTATTAACATAAAACAAAACAAATATAAATCATTCAATGTTTCTGTGAATTTAATTATTGCATAATAATCGTATAATCATGATTATTTCTAAATAACCGAACAATCAAAATCTGACATCGTCTCTTCCCTTCAATAAAGTTAAAGATGGATAAAGGATTTCTAATTCTCTGTGAATTTATTCATTCATTCATTATCTTCCGCTTTGTCCTATATTAGGGTCGCGGGGGGTCAAGTCAATTGAACGTTTCGGGCGCTGGGCAGATACACTCAGGACAGGGCGCCAATCTATCGATGAGCACACACTCACACACACACTATATGGGGCAATTTGGAGAACTCAATTGACTTGATTCATGTTTTTGGACTGTGGGAGGAAACCAGAGAATCCGGAGGAAACCCACGCGGACACGGGGAGAACATGGAAACTCCACCCAGATGGGGATTCGAACCAGGAATCCCTAGTGCTGAGATGTGAACGTGCTAACCACTAAGCCACCAAGCTGCCCTCTGTGAATTTAGTTATTGCAAAATAATCGTATTATCATCGTTATTTCTAAAACAAAAAACATACCATCAAAATCTGTCATCGACTCTTCCGTTCTATTAAGATAAAGGAATTGTAATTCTTTGTTAATAACTGTAATAATTATGTTACTCTGGCAACCTGCCAAACAGGAAATACTAGAAAAACCAAGCAACATTTCAGTGCACAGTAATATGTCTGCTGTGACACATCCTTTAAATAGCTTCTAAAAAACGAACAGAAAAAATGTCTGTTTCACAATATGCAAATGATTATAGATAATACCACAATGAAACGGACTGCATTGACAAAAACACATCGTTTTTACCATCATTAGGCGTTCATATCCACATTTCACAGGGACTAAAAGGAATTTTAAAAAAAAGCAAATGTAACTCTGTGGCTGTTTTAAGACTCAACCCTGGACTTTCTGATCAACAGTCCGATATGCTCTACCACACCCAGCTTCATTTCATGTGAGAAAACAATTGTAATGCTTTATACTTACGGCTGCTTATACTGTAGGCCAGTCTGCAGTTGATTTTGCGAGCAAATTGTTTGTTGATCCACCATAATGGCAGTATGCATAGTTGCAGAATGTTGATTATAAGACCACTGACCAGGAACACAAAACAGATGAGAAGATGACAAAGGAACTGGGTCTTTAGAAACCTTAAGAGGTGCATCATTATTAGTCGATAGTCTTAATCTTCGTTTTTTGTCTCTACAACAGAAGAGTTAAAGGATGAGTTATTTTAATTAAGTAGATCAAAAGAATTGAATTTAGACTTGTCTAAAGTAGTGATTATAAGGATTTTAAATGAGGCAGATGGTGGAACTGGTCTGGACTGTAGACACCTGCTGATTTGAATAGGAAAACGGAGTCACCAGGTGAGTTTAAAGGAGAAATCATCAGTAGTTTGTTTTAAAGCCATTTTTACTGGTTTTTATGTGCAAATCCAGGGGGGTAAAGAAGTAGAAGTTCATGACAGCACCTTTAGGAAAACTTTTAAGAAGACAGTGTTATAACACAAGTGATGTTTCCTTTTATGTTATTAATAGATTTAGAGTGCATCTTGACAAAAAGCATAGCCAAGCCAGCTTTATCTCAATTTTAATATTATAGCTAAACAGTGAGTGGGTGGAACAAACAAAAGCAAAAAAAAAAACCCATCTGATTCCTTACAAAGATCTTTACTGTAAGGCTTAAAATCATGCAGCTTTAGGCGATGTGGACGTAAACCAATGAAACAGGAAAAGCATGGCACGCCTCACGCCTGTTGGTTTTAAACCAAGATAGAAGTAGTTCACAGTTCAAAAGTAAAGTGCGTTTTGGCTGACAAATGGGCGTGAGAGCGTTGAGTGGCGTGGGCCGAATCCTAGGGTTAACCACAAACAACTGACAGCATTGGGCAACACCTATTTTAAAACCGCTCACCTTGCAACACACTTTTCATACCACCACACTGGGTGGTATGAAAACCACAATATTTGCAAAATTTGTTATATATAACTGTATCAAGTGTTATTAATAATGATTTTTAAAGTAAAATAGGAAACACCTAGTTGATAAAATCGGTGGAGTATGGCTCGATTGGTTCAAATTGGCAGTAACTCAAATTACCACTCTGCACAAACTATGGTAAATACTTCACACCTTTAGGAGTATGTGCTACAACAGCAGTACCTTTATACATTATGTATGTATTTAGTAAATAAAGTTTCACTTTTTGGTGTTATAGTGTAAGGTCAGTAGAGTATGGCTAGATTGATTTAACCACTCTTAACAACGAATAATATAATGTATGTTAGATACATGTTAATGGTGAATACATGTCACAACTTTAAGGTTATGTGCTACAACAGCAGAACCTTTATACAGTATTTATGTATTTAGTAAATAATGTTTCACTTAGGGCGGCACGGTGGCTTAGTGGTTAGCACGTTCGCCTCTCAGCACTAGGGATTCCCGGTTCGAATCCCCATCTGGGTGGATTTTCCATGTTCTCCCCGCGTCCGCGTGGGTTTCCTCCGGGTTCTCCAGTTTCCTCCCACAGTCCAAAAACATGGATCAAGTCAATTGAGTTCTCCAAATTGCCCCATATAGAGTGTGTCTGTGTAAGTGAGTGAGTGTGTGTGTCCAGCGATAGATTGGCACCCTGTCCTTGGTGTATCTGCCCGAAACGTTCTCCCCTGGATGGGCATGGGGAACCCATAAAGTGGAAGATAATGAATAAAAGTTTAACTTTTTGGTGTTATAGTATAAGGTCAGTAAATTATCACTAGATTTAAGTTGCCAGTAACTCATTTAACCTCTCTTAACAACTATGGCGAACACATGTCACACCTTTAGGAGTATATGCTACAACAGCAGTGCATTTAACCAGTATCTATACATGCTATTTCAATATTTGGTCTTAGACTTTAAATTTAGATAGCAGTCTTTGGCAAAAACAAAAAAGTAAATGAGTAATGAGAACGAGCCCGTTTAAGAGATCACGCCACTGAACTGCTCACCTGTTAGAGGATCCACTTCATGCTTCTGCACCGCCGCCCGCCGGCCCGCTGTGACGAACACAAACGGAGACTCATTTCACAAACACAATATAACATTTCATAAAGTTGAAAGTTTTGTCCCAAATGTCTATTTACTACAACGGAAAACACAAACATACTAAAATCAGAGAATGTCGCACACTTTTCTTTCGGCGGAAAAGAGCAGAGAGTGTGAATCAGAAACGCATGGTGAGAGAATCAGGAATCCGAGGCCACACCCGAAGCGGCAGCTTCTTAAAGGGCGCTGAACCTCCTCCACCTGACGGGACAGAACCGAACAACAACGCGGGGAGTTTTCGCTAAGCAGCTACGTGTTCGTCCGTCGGTACATCGTCTGCTGTTTAAAGGCTTAAACCGCGTAAAAACAGGGTTGTTTTACAGATACAGGAATAAAACCATGAAACATTCAGCGACTACATGAGACTACAGAGCGAGTACTGGTTGTGGCTCTCTTTCCGTCATGAGTCGGATTTTGTCGCCAGTTTTTAAATACATTTACAATACATTCCACCCTGGCTCGATTATTTTTTTCTCGAACAGCAAACGTAGAATTTTAAACACAACAGAATTCATGTCGTTTTTGCTTTTTGTTCAGGTTGGTTGACACTTTTTAACTGGTTGAATATCAAACATGTGTTTGGTAACCAGTAGCCTACAGCAAAAAGTTAGTAACCCCACTAAACGTTTATCTAAAACTACTAAGACAAGAAATGTAGAGGACTTGTTTAGAATAATAAATACATCACACCATTATTTTATATAAGATACTTTAGCTATTGACCCTTTATTATCAGGCATAATCTGCAACAATGGGCGTGCCCAGCAGACGGTGGCTTAGTGGTTAACACGTTCGCCTCTCGGCACTATAAAAGAAATGTAGAGGACTTAAGGTTAGAATGTTTAGAATAATTAAGAAAACATTGAAACCTGATTTTATATAAGATACTTTAGCTATTGACCCTTTTTTATCAGACATAATCTGCACAATGGGGCAGCATGGTGGCTTAGTGGTTAGCACGTTCTCCTCTCAGCACTAGGGATTCCCGGTTCGAATCCCAATCTGGGTGGAGTTTCCATGTTCTTCCCGTGTCCGTGTGGGTTTCCTCCGGGTTCTCCGGTTTCCTCCCACAGTCCAAAAACATGATTCAAGTCAATTGAATTCTCCAAATTGCCCCATATAGAGTGTGTTTGTGTGTGTCTGTGTACTGGGTGTATCTGCCCTGCACCCGAGACGTTCTCCCCTGAATGGGCATGGGGAGCCCCCCTGCAACCCTAATAGAGGATAATCTGCATCATTAAATATGAATCGTTTTTAAAGTATTGTGGTCTTTTTTTGATAAATGCTCTCATAGGACTAAAATTAAAAATGGTCTCATATTGTCATTTACAACTCTGATGAAAGTTCTCTTTAAGAACTGTAGAATGGCAAGAAAATGACCATTTAGGGTGTAGTTACTAAATAATTATACAAATTAAAATCTTGGGCGGCTTGTTTGCATATGTCCGCCTGATTTGAATCATGAGTTTCCATGTTTTGCTTGTGTTGTGTGAGGTTTTTCTGGGTTCTCCGGTTTCCTCCAACAGTCCAAAAACATGAATTCAAGGTGAATTGACTGCTCTAAATTGCCTCTATATAGTGTGAATATGTGCTCAGGGATGGAATGGTGCCCTGTCTCCATTCTCCCCTATATATATGGGCATGGGACACCCCCCCCCCTCCTCCATGTAAAGCTTGTAATATCTTGAAAAGTTAATATTTTCAAGATATTACAAGCTTTCAAATGTCATATTATATATTTTCTCTCCTTTGTTTAACAGCATTTTATAATAATTCAAAAACAGATTTATGTTAGCAACATTTCAATTGTTGTTGTTTGTAAGTGACTGGTTACTTTTTAATTTGAAATATTGTAAAATTGAAAAGAAATGCATGAGAACCCACACTCCTTAAAATTCAAATTGTTTGCGAAATGCTTTATTTGGATAAACTCCTCTTATATCTTCCAGAAGTGAAAATATGATCACTGTTATGCCATTCACTCTTAAGAAAAGTAATTTATACACTAATATGAAATAAAATAAGTACTTGAGTTATAGAAAATATTTAACACTGTGATATATTTTGTTCATGCCATTTTGCAGAACAGACTTCCAGTACATTCTAAGAAGTATTTCTAAAGCGTAAGCACAATAAAACATCAGACTGTCATTGTAAAGTGAATGAATTACAAGGCATAATAAAAAAAAAAACATATCCAGTGTGCAAGGTCCATATATGAAGGCACAGTAAACCAGCAGATTAACCCTTGTGACAAAGCATCCTTAATTCAGGAAGTGATTAAAGTGGTTTGAAAGTAATATAATGTATTTAATACTTTGTTTATCTAACATACATTATATTATTCAGAACACTGAAGGCCAATTTGTCTGCTGGGTTTACATACATAATTATATACATAATATTAGCTAAAATATAACCTAAAAATATCCATACTTTTTATAAGATTGCATTTACAGTCAGTCAGATCAGGAGTACAGGAGAATAAGCAGTGATTTTTTTATGATAAAGTCTGTCACTTCAGCAATAAATCCAGAAAATAAACATTTGTTTGCCCTGGATATTTGTGACTATGCGAATTTAAATTTAGATTTGTTTTTCATCCAGCAAGGACTTTATTTGCAATATCGTTCCCTTAAACTCACAAGATGCTGAAATAAATTATTCCAAGTAATTTAAATATTTTTTCCTTAAACAGCGACTTTTGTTCTTAAAATTGGGATTCAACTTTTATTCTGTAAAGGGAGCCGCTCTTGCAACGAATATAACGCGTGACGACAGAGGTGGCTGCAGCCAATCAAAAGCCTTGTTCAGTTTGAACCATATAGGCGGCTTTTGATAAAAAAAATGGCTACTGTTTGAATTCCCGCTTTAGTTATAAATGTAACTTCTGCAGATCAACAGTTTTAAAAGGTTTAGGGGTTTCGTTTGTCTGTTATAAGTATTAACCTCCAATGTGATATTGCCGTAAGGTAAGTTATATTGTCACAGTGTTGTTTTTTATGTGGAACCAACCCCCTCATTGTCCACATTGTCTCTTCATATTTACATTGTGCTTTAAGTTTTTAGTTTTCTTTAATTGAATCGCTCGTTTTTTGTTTTTGTTTACCATTCAGGACTTTTCTGTATTATTATTATTTTTTTAGTTAAACTAAATGCTTTTAGCAGGCTCATATATTCTGGACTTTACGGTTCAGAGCTGACAGTGCTGGTGTCCTGTTAATATGTTTATTGAATTTTTTATATGCAATAATATAAAAATGCATTACATCTCCACGTTTACAATGTCGTCATAAAGCTGTTTTAATGAGCTCTGTTTGTCATGTGTCAAAGATTATTACTCTTAAACAACAAATGCATTCATTTTTAAGAACCGTTCTATGGTAAACTTCTGTAGCAAGTTCCGAGTCTATTTCTTTATATAGTATGTTTTGCAGAAAAAAAAAGCAAACCATTTTTGGTTTGTTTACATGTTTAGTCTTCAGATGGGAGTGATCACATCACGGCTTTTCTGTTTGGAACTCTATCATGGACATCATTGTGGTTCAGTGTTCTAGTAATGATGGATTCTTATACCTTGGTCTCAGGACGTTTGTTGTATCCATTCATTCATTCATTATCTCCCGCTTTATCCTATATTAGAGTCGCGGTGGGGTTCCCCATGCCCATCCAGTTGAGAACGTTTCAGGTGCTGGGCAGATACACCCAGGACAGGGTGCCAATCTATCGCTGTGCACACACACACACACACACAGACACACACACAGACACACTCTATATAGAGGAATTTGGAGAACTCAGTTGACTTAATCCATGTTTTTGGACTGTGGGAGGAAACCGGAGAACCCGGAGGAAACCCACGTGGACACGGGGAGAACATGGAAACTTTACCCAGATGGGGATTCGAACCGGGAATCCCTAGTGCTGAGGCGAATGTGCTAACCACTAAGCATCCGTGCCACCGCCTTTAGTTGTACCTTAGATATTTTTTGTGATGTCACAGGCTGCTGCTCTACTTGCTCTTCATTGGTATATCAGTGCTGGGGTCTATCAAACTGTGCAAATCATTTTGTAACATTTTCCAGACAACACTTTTTCAGTGATCATTTTAGTTCATATCATGATTTACATGCAATAAAGTGCTGTGAAGATCAGAAATTAGTTGAAATTTATCATTTCCTGGTTAATTAATTTTGAATGGCAGCTAAGTGATAATACTATATTGCAATATTGTATAGATTGTATAGTAAATTATTAAAGTAATATAGCTTACTCTTCGCAGAATTTTAACAAGATTTGTTTCTTTCAGCCTGTAAACCTGGAAAAAAGAAAACTAAAAAGATGAGCGTTGGTCAGAATAGACCAGTGTACATAAAAACATATGGGCGACAGTTGCGCAAGGTGGAACAGTGGTTTTCACCTGATCTGAGAAAAAAGGCTTTCTCCTTCTCTAGCACCCCATCATCGGACCAATCCACGACAGAGCCCATACCTTCTAAGAAGCGGTAAATCATCAGAGCAAGATTTTGTTTACTTTTTTCTTTACTTTAATTTATGCTCAGATTAATATTTAATGTAATGTAATGTATTTTTTTTAAAGACAAAGCAAAGTCAAGTCTTCAAATGCTACCAGGACCTCACGACTAGCTAAGAAAAAGGCTTTGAAGGCATTGAAAGAGCTTGACAGTGGTGAAGAAAATGTTTTTGTACCAGGCTCAACTTTCAGGTAACAATGAAAATAAAAGCTTATTATTAAGATCATTGTAATATTCCTAACATTCTTGCCTTGGTTAAATCAGTAAAAACTTTGTGTTGTCATGTTCTCCTTTTTTTCTACATGCAGGAGGCAAAAAGGTTCCAAAGCCACCAGCAGGTCCACAGCTCTTAAACAAACACCGGGTCCAATGACTGATGTGCAGCCTGTTCTTCCCCTCAGAGCTCCTTCTCAGCGAACACATGGTCAAAAGAGGCAGATAACTTTTAGCAGCAGTGAAAATGAGGCTGACTCTTTTGTGACCAAGAAACATTATCAGCCTAATGAGTAAGTATGTCTTGAAATCATACTATACCGAATAACTTCCTGACAAACAAGAAAATGATTAAAAAAAAAAAAAAATCAGTTCAAGTTCTAAACAAATAATCTAAGGATTTAAAGGCATTATGGAAATTAACTGCAGTATAATTATTTAATCATCATTTAATTAATGTTTGTTTGTTTGCAATAAGATCTGACACATCTGCTGGAAAGTCCTCTCTGGGCAGATTTGTTACACAGCGAAGGAGAGCCGTACGCACTGACTCTGATAAGCAGATGTGTAAACCAAGTGTAAGAGATGAAGGATGTTGCTTCAATTCATAACAAATTAAAAATGTCAAATTTTTAGTACTGACTTACTTTCATCTATACATTTCTCACAGTCTACGCACTTCAGAGTTCCAAGCAACATCAGAAAAACCTCTAAAGATGTACCTTCAGTATGTGAAAACCTCACCAGACACAAGCGGCCCACTGTCCAAAAGATTTGGATGGATATTTCCGATACAAGGTCTCCTGTTGCTTTGCGCAGTGTTCGAGGCAAATCGGTTTTAGATGAAGTGTCATTCAATAGTATCGAAGAGCAAAAAATATCTTCTCAACCACCGCTGTTGTCCAGCACCCCATCCCTGGCTTCTAGAGGCAACCTCCGTTACTATGAGCCCTCAGTCATTGGAATCTCATCCTTTAGCTGTGATGATTTAGACAAACTTTCCAAAAATGAAAGTACACACAGTGAACTGCTGATGGAACGACATAAATTCATCACTCCGTGTCACAGAAAACCATGCTCCCAAAGTGTACAAGAAGAAGGGGCTGTGGTAGAGGACACACAACAAAAGCAGAACCTGGAAAATTCACACCTATTACGGGAAACACAAGAACACATGGCTGATTTTGAGAGAGATATAACTGGCAAGAATAAAAATAACAGTTCACGACTATTTACTCGAAAGACTCGGAGGAAAAATCCAGGTGCTGGGTGTACGTCCAGTGAAAAGGACCAGCGCTCTCATATGGACCAGTCCAAAGCAAGGTAAAGTACCTTACGTGATTCTACGTCTGTAAATGCTCATGAAATTAATTTTGAAAGTGAAAATATTTAGAGTAATTTAATTAAAATGATTAACTTTGTATCTGATTTATAACAAAAATGGACAACAAATGTTAAAATAGACAAATGTTCTATCACTGTCTTCACTGATGATATGAAAGTGTAGGTAGTTTTTCATTCATTATCTCCCGCTTATCCTCTATTAGGGTCGCGGTGGGGTTCCCCATGCCCATCCAGGGGAGAACGTGTCGGGCGCTGGGCAGATAGACCCAGGACAGGGCGCCAATCCATCGCTGGGCACACACTCACTCACACAGACACACTCTATAGGGGGCAATTTTTTTTGAGAATTTAATTAACTTATTCCATGTTTTTGGACTGTGGGAGGAAACCGGAGAACCCGGAGGAAACCCACGCAGACACGGGGAGAACATGGAAACTCCACCCAGATGGGGATTCGAACCGGGAATCCCTAGCGATGAGAGGCGAACGTGCTAACCACTAAGCCACCGTGCCGCCTCTAAATGAATTAATGAAACTAAAATCAAAACACATTTTTTTCAAATAATTGCATTTGTTAGCTTTTTAAAATTACTTCCATTATGAGATGTAGGACATTAATGGAATATCAGAACTAAAATGTACAAGGACTGAAAATTTAATATTAAAATATCCAGAATTACAGAATTAACAAAATTTAGCCTGAATTATTAATGACGTTGTGTGTCTTTGCTATTTTCCTCAGTACACACTTTGTGTGCATTACTGCACCTGGTCAAAAAAACAAATGTACAGAAGAAATTCTCTTGAATTGATTTGACAAACAAATAACAATATAATGCAAATGTAAGGCAAAGAGATGAAGCCAATTTAAACAAGCTAGAAAGCTTGCATTCTATAACCTGTAATGTTTTGTCTTTTCCTCAAAGTTAATTTAGAAAATTTATATGTGTTTAAACAAAGACACCTCTGCATTTTAGCTCCTTTAGTGTTTTTAAAGTTTTGTTTTTTTCTTACAGTTTATAAAATAAAATGTCCAAACTTGTAATTGGACTTAGATGTAATCTGGATTTTAATAATAAGTTGAACTGAGACAAAGCACTTTGAAATGACATGATGCACTATTATTGTTGTTTATTAGGGAAAGAGTGACATCATGGCATAGAGACAGACTTTAGAAGGTTAAACATTGTAGGGGGATAAATAAGCACTAAATACTGTGTACAAATAAGACTTAACATCCACAAACCCATCGTAACGTTATCAAGTCTCTTATTAAAACTTGCCAACCAGCAAGTTTTACCCTATGAAAGAACTGATGTAGAGAAAAGCACCTTCTTGTAATTCTATATACATGAGCGAATAGGTGCCTATTGATGCCTGTCTTTTTGGGTCACTTCTTCCTCTACAGTGATTACATCAACCATGAAATGATTTCGTTGTTAGGCACAAATCAATCTTAATTGACTGACAGGGCTGCAAGCCGAGATCAGCAAACTTTGCTTAACTTGAAAACCACTGGTGAGAACTACTCACCATACATTGTGGGATATTTTCTTTTATTAAAATACGTCATTACAAGAAGTGACAACGTCCTTGTAGGAAGTGATTATGCTTCTCAGTAGCCCATCTGTTTTCAGGCAGGCAGGCAAACTCTTGTGGGAAACATGGGCATGAAGAGAATTTGCGCTCTGTGTGAACACGGCACAAGAATATGACTTAACCAGAAGTGACTGAATGATGGGTTGATCGATTTTACCAACTATAAACTTTTGTCAAAAGCTTCTTTTAGCATTGAATTTTCTTGTACCTGCTGCAGATGTTCGCATTCAGTCATTTAGCTGGTGGTTTGCTTGTGTTTTAATTGCATTTTGTGGGTAAATGTATATTTTATTTTTTCCTAATCTGACTAAATTTTTAGTTTATTAACACTCTGCATTTTTTTTGTACCATGCAGGTGTCCCTCACTCATCTCAGACAAATCACAAGAGAAAGTCGGCCATCACATTCCTTTACATCAAAAAGAACATTCGAAACAAAAGATGAGTTCCCTTAGGATTCTTTCAGAGTCAAGCACTTCAGATAGCTGCCAAAGCAAACCAACTATGTTCTCACATGCCCTTTCTGATACCTCCCCCAAACTCCTCTATCTAACTGCTTCCTCTTACCCATCCTCTCCCACCTCATCTTCATCATTGTTTACCGTCTCTGCTCCTTCCAATTGTGAGGCTAGCGATTCAGTTCAGGTTTTAATTGATCGTCTCAAAATTGAATGTCTGTCATCATGCCTGACTGTTAATATTCAGTGTCCGGACCCGAGCATCCTTTATAATGCCCGGCAAAGGCTTTATAAATCTCAAATGTCACATACTGCTTCTCATCAAGAGTCCAGAGGAAACTTGAATGACAGTGAATTCCAGAATTCCCCACCATTGATTGACCCTGAGGAATTAAGCTCCTATCTTGAGCCATCTATGCCGGAGTTGCAGCCTGAGGGGCTTGTTAAAAAACACCCGGACTCTTTCATTCCACTGGTTCTCTCTCCCGCACCCATCAGAGCTTCAAGTAAATCGTCTGTACCAGTAGTCCCAAAAGAACGGAATTGTTCTGGCACCAGTCGTAAAGCATGTGTAAGTGGCCTCAGTGCAAGCCGCTGGTCAAAACAAAGTTTCGGTGAGAGGAAGAGAAAACAGCCGAAAGACGGCAGTACGTGGACAAAATCAGGAGACCTTTCCCTGTGTTATCTACTGTCTGCTGGAGCTGAAAAAGATGCTATGGTAATATTTTAATGAAGTTTAGTGTTTTTGTTCATACATGGTGAGAATTCTTTTGAATCAATTAAATAAAATTTGTGGCTTTTTGCAGGAGAACCAGGTTATTGGACCTCCTGTGACACCTGCCAGAGCAGAACATTTAAATATCTCCTCCATTTTGGCCAACTTTACTCCAGACTTACTCACAACACACACATGGGGAAGACTTAAAGCTGCGCTGTCCATTCACAAGAAGAAGACAGGTGGATATGAGGAACTATAACATCTTCTCTACATTGTCATGGCCATGTTCGAAAACAAACTTCATCTCTGTTATGTCCTGTAGCATTTCCTACTCCTCGCCGCCTGGCGCTCTCCAACCTCAGATCTCCAACTGCAGGAAACATTAGTTTGGATCTGTTTGGAACTCCAACGTCAAAATTTGCTGCTTCTCCTCGGTTGCGCTCCACCATCCCCCACACCCCGATGGTCAGTCAATGTTTTTTTTTATATAATTTTTATTTATTTTTTACTTTTCTTTGTTTATTCCTTCTTTTAACATGTACATTGTCCATGTTTTGTCGAGTTAGAGTTGTTATGAAGATGACATTAGTGATGCTGAGAAAGTTTACCAGGAGTGTCAACAAGACGGACCGCTCTCATTTGAGGAATGCATTCCACCAGAACGTATGAAATGCTGTGTAAAGATTGGTGAGGGAACGTTTGGAGAAGTGTTCTCTACAGTCAATAATTCAAATGAAACTGTGGCTCTTAAAGTAAGTATATGATTATGAGCAAATCGTCAAAGTCTATGATAAAAAAATAATTTTATTTAATATATTTATCTTGGATTTACAAAAAAAAAAAATATTAAAGTCTTTACTTGTAGACTATAGATGGTTTAGTTTATATCTAAATTTTCAGAATTTAGATGTAAACAAATGTTTTTTAATTAATGTTTAAACGGCCGAAGTGTCCACT
The DNA here is from genome assembly GCA_019802435.1 of Corydoras maculifer. NCBI lineage: Eukaryota > Metazoa > Chordata > Actinopteri > Siluriformes > Callichthyidae > Corydoras > Corydoras maculifer. The sequence goes on from JAFMOD010000331.1 coordinate 261,663, forward strand.
GCATGCCAAAATTTTACTTTTTTAATTATGTAATGGGTTGCATTTCTAATGATGCCAAGTAGGTTTGGCCTGAGTTCATGATACGGTTCATCTATTAAGTTAATTTCCTTTATAATTTTGTCTGCACAAGTGCCATGTTTCACACAAACAGATCATCATAAGCATCTTAAACTGGATTACATTTTGAGATTTCATTAGCATAAATTATGTTTTTTATGGTTGTATTTCTACAACAGTTACATTTCTTTAATGTTTTAGATTATTCCAATAGAAGGCAATCAGAAAGTGAATGATGAACCGCAGAAAACATTTGGTGAAATTCTTCATGAAATAATTATTTCAAAGTGAGTATAATTTCATTTGATTTTAAATACATCTATACACTGAAACGTTAAACATTAGAACATAAATGTTTTTAAAAATTAGGAAATTTTAGTGGATACATTCATCCAAAGCTACTCACAAGTATCTGAGCTTGCCAGTTGAAGTTAGAGTGCAGACTTAAATAATCTAAATATGCTCTTGAGGGTTGAATCAAGCAACTTGCTCTTAAGTGATCCTGGATGTCAACTGGAAAATATTTAGTAATGTGCATATAGAATATTTAATACATTTTAGAGACTGAATAATAAGAGCAACTGTTTTTTTATACAAATTAAAATGATTCTTATAAAAAAAACTACGCTTAATAATTATAAGCAAATTGTACTTGAAACTGTTTGTGAAATATCTCTTAGTTTCTATAAATAATAATAAAAAACCCAACAAACAAATATTTAACTTGAATCATTGTCAACTTTCCGCACTAGGGAGCTGAGTATGCTGGAGTCCAAGGACCGAAACAGAACTAGTGGATTCATCGGTTTGAATAAGTGAGAGTTTAAGTTTCTTATTAAACTCTTGACTGTCTACAACCAGTCCACTATGTTTTAATGGCTAAGGGAGATAACATTTCTATTGAATATTTGAGCACCTCATGGTGACGTTGCATCGTTTTAATTTTTATTAAATCACTAAGCCACCATGCCACCCAACATCAGATTTAGTTATATTATTCATAATGGTTTAAATAAGTTAAACATATTTTTATCATTTTATTTGATTGAAAACTCAATTAATTGAGTAATTATAAGTAAAACTTTCATTTGAGTTGCAGTTGTAAAAATGTATTTTATTCATATGATCTGTTTTAGTCTTCACTGTGTGCATGGGTGCTACCCTAGTGCTCTGCTGAAGGCATGGGACAAGTTTGATGAAGAGAAAGGATCTGAGAATGACAGACCTGGTAAAAATTACTTTATTGTAAATTTAGATTTTAACTATTAGAGAGTTCTGGTCTGTTTTATCTATTTAAAAATAACTCTCTCTATAATCGTTCACAGATTTTTTTAGCAAGGATCAGCTTTTTGTCATCCTGGAGTTTGAATTTGGAGGGAGTGACTTGGAGAACATGAATGGAAAGGTATTGTTATTCAGTCCAAGATTTCTGACTTGTTAAGATAAATTTTTTTGTAGCTTTGATGTTTGTTTCCTCTTTGACACTGAAAATCAGAAATGTATTTTGTTTAAACACTATTAAAAAAATACTTGTTAAACCTAAAAAATAAAGAGGCCGTCGTTTTTAAAAGTCTCTTTGTACAGTACATTTATCACCCAATAACAATGTAATCCTAAATAGATAAGATTAATTCACAACCGATAATTTATTTCCTTTGTGTAGCTTTCATCTCTAGATAAAGCTAAAAGTGTTCTACATCAGGTGACTGCTGCACTGGCTGTAGCTGAGCAAGCTCTTTACTTTGAACACAGGTAATTTAAATGCAATGTCTATGTTTAATGCAGTTTACAGATGCCATAGAGTGAGGCTTTAAATGTACCTGTGTATATAATTTTTATTTTTTTGATTTAGGTAATTCTATAATAATTTAGTTAAAAATTTTTAATTATTTAAAATTGTTAATAGAATGAATAGTGCTATAGAACATTGATTGAAAAGCAAATATGGATATCTGTAAAATGTTAATTGTTTATTTTTACATTTTTTATCAGGGACCTGCACTGGGGAAATATTCTTGTAAAAACAACAAAAGAAAAGCAAAACCATTTCATTTTAAATGGCGATAAATACTCTGTAGAGACACAAGGAGTTCATGTCAACATCATTGACTACTCACTGTCACGTCTCGAGATCGGTGAGTTCTGCACCATGACATCAATATAAGAGGTAAAACATATTATGCAGATAATCTTATTAACAATTTTTTTTTCTTGTCACTGTCACTTTGGCTTGCTCTTTGAGGGTTAAAAGGCTTTTAGCTCTTTAAAGCTGTTTTGTGACAATGTACTATTGTAAAAAGCGCTATATAAATTACTTGAATTTAAACTTATGTTTATGTATGTTTTTCACTTTTACATTTCAGATGGCCTTACTGTGTCATGTGATATTTCAAATGATGAAGAGCTGTTTATGGGACAGGGGGATTATCAGTTTGAAGTCTACCGACTGATGAAGACAGAAAACAAGTATGTTTATTCCAGCATCGCATTTATTTAGGAATATACTCAGGAATTTGTGTAACATCCTATTACACTAAAAGCTTGAGGTCAGGGCATGATGGATCTATGGATTCATACTGCAGGAACCATATTTCAACTTTGTAGTTTGTAAGCCTCAACTTTGTGGTTTGTAAGTAGAAAGTGTACAACCTTCAGAAAATCACAACTGGAGTAGTAAAGATCAGTAAAACATCAATTTGATTCCTTTGACTGTATTTGCTTACACATTTTTTCTTTCTTTGTTTGTTTCTTTCTTTCTCAGTAATTCCTGGGGAGAATATAATCCTCATACCAATGTATTATGGCTCCACTATCTGGTTGATAAGCTTTTGAACATGAGGTACAAAAATAAGTTGCATCCCAGCCGACAAAAAGCTTTAAGGAGCAGCCTCAAGTCCTTTCACTCAGAGATTCTTAGCTACCAGTCAGCAACAGATGCTCTTATGTGCTGCAGTTTGTTTCAGTAAAAACTGAACTATGCACTTGTGTTTTTAGAAATGATAAGAGATCTTATCCTTTCACTGCGATCATTGTAAATGTGTATTGTAAAAATATACAATAAAGCTGAACTGTTTGAATTTGTTAAGCGGTTGGAGTTCTAAATTAAAACTGTCCATGTAGACATATTAAAGGGTCTCATACTGTTAGGTTTATAAACATATTGTTTAGTTTGTTAAGTGTTATTAAAAACTGCAAAAAAAGCCCAAAGCAGCATTAAATATCTGTAAGAAGTGCTAGCTAATACTGGATGTGTTCCAACCTTACTTCATTTTGCATAAACCTGCAACAAGTGTTCTAAAAGCACGAGAGTGTGTGTTATGGTCTAAAGAGATTTGAGGGTAAACATTTTGGTCATATTTTTAGAAGTTATGTTTGACATAAACAAGTTTGGTGCTGGTTTTCTTTAGCTGGAACTGGGGCTACCATTTCAGGATGGAGGGAATTAAAACATTTTCTTATATCAATCAATTTTGGCAGAGAACCTGTAAGCATCTTTTTGAAAGTGAGTGATTTAGAGGAATTTAACTTCTAACATAATTATCTAAAACAAAGCTCAGATATACAGCTCAGCTCTAAATTCTGTTGAAAATATGTCGGCTAAAAATGGGCTATGCACGGAAACCTTTGCAAATTCAAGATGTTCTGTAAACATAGTATTAGATTAAATATTTACATTTTGGTGAAAGTTTTTAGATATTTTGTGTTATTTTTTTAATGTTTGCTTTCTCCTCTCAGTTGTACAGATTGTAGCCCACATTAAAATCTGTAAAAAAAAAAAATCCTGGACCAACTTTTTAGACATATTTACAGTGCTGTAATTTGCCCCCAGAGATACTGAAGTTTTGTCACACCAAAATGTTTCACAATATCAGATAAAAAATCTCAAAAAAATGACTACCACATAGTACCTTATTCAAAATATGCTAATTATAATTATATAATTAAAACAGAATATAAGAGTTTCTTTGCTGTAAGGTCACAGCTCTATCTGCTGCCTGTCATTAAACCTTTTTGGCTGTTCTTGCATAAATAAAACCCAAAAACGTTTCATTTAAAACCCATTTTATTGAACTGAGTTAAATGTTCAGAATGCTTTGGTTACAGAACCATTTCCTATTGTTTAATGGCATTATGTATTCATTTTCAGCACACAGCAAAATCAATCTGTACCCGAAAACAGGGTTTTTGCTTTCATTATTTATTCATTTCATTTTCATTCATTAAAAGTCTCAAAAGCAGGTTTTGCTGTCCACTCTTGACCCTTGGCTTAAACGGAAAGAACCTTGGAAAAAAATCTGTAATGAGCTTAACAGCAGAATTATTATTTTTTGGACATGAACCAAATATTCTGAGGTAGCTGTAAAAATCTTTGCATAGTCTTGTGACTTACCACAAATATCTAGAAGTCGTTGTATTAACTGTGTAAATGTTGTCTTTATTTATTTTTTGTTTTCAGTTTTATTTTACATTGTTTCTATAATTTTAGAGGATTTTGCTTGTGTCCTCATGTTAACATAGTATTCACAAGAGATAAGTTTTCTGGTTGAATAACGATATATTGATTACATGGTTCAAAAATATTACAAGTTACATAGTTTATATGTAAAATGGTTCATTTAGATATTTGAATTTATGGAAGCCCAAAACAGCAGTATGAAACATTTTCTCTGCATTGAAATGTTTCATTCCTTATTTTCACAATTTTAGCCCTCTTCACTGAAAAGCACCTGAATAGATGTATGTGTGTGTGTATATATTTATTTGAATGCCATGTGTCTTTAGTTTTTACTCACAGGTTAGTTTTTTCAGATGACCATTGCTGGTCTGGTCTCATTTTTACTGTTGATATTCTGGAAGAAGGATTTAACATGATTCTGGTCAGTGCTGATATTTTACAATTCGTTTTGATCTTATTAGCTGCACACTCATGTGGTCAATATATATCATTCTAGTAAATTCCTAGGGCATTTTATTTTGGTGTTTCCCAAGCATGGCCCCTTTTATTGTAAAGTTTAATGAAGTAGCTGATGATCAGTGATGTCTGTGTACAGATTCACTTAAAAAAATTAGTAAAACGTAGGATGAGCAAATTAGATTGCTGGGTTCTTTTTGTCTCATTATTCTTTTTAATATTTTGAATATTAATTTGCATAAAATTACGGACGTTTTTATTTAAAAAAAAAAAAAAGTTAAAATTTGATTTTAAAATCTCCAATCTTTCAGTATTCTATACTAAAAATATAATTGCAATTTACTATTCTGGCCTTCAAACAGAGGAACAAATTAGAATGCCTGTTTCTTTTTATAATTCTTTAATGAATCTCTAAATTCAGCTTAACTTAAATTGGTGCTATAACAGGATTTCAACTGACTGTCAAATTTGCCTGAAATATTTACTACCAAATAAATGAAGCACATCTGTACTTTGCTGTCATGGATAAGAGAATATATTGTACAATGTATGTGTAGTTGTCCAGTGCATTAATTGTAAAGCCTCTTATTCTAATTAAGGGCACACTGGGTGAAAGGCAGGGAAAATCCTGAATGCTAGACAGAGCAGATCATATCAAGTAAAAATGTACCTTTTTGCACATTATTGCACTAAAGGAGAAGTCCAACATCCATACAGTCTTGTGAAGAAATAAATGTATTTTTGTTACCACATCCTCCGCAAGAAAAATATTTGAATGACATTGATTTTAGCCAAGCAAGTATAAATAATTAATTAATTCATTATTATTATCATTAAAAAAAATAATAAATGTGCCCTTTCTTTTGTATAGGCTACATAATTTTATGTGGAGTACCTTCACACGAATACACACAACTACAGATGTTAATGCCGAACTATGAGCTGATTGAATAAGTCTAGAAAAAATGAATAAAAATATCCTGCACTTGGCGTTCTATTATATTAATTACTGATGAATTTGTTTCAGTGTTCTGTGATTCCCAATAACTAGCTGAAAGCATTTTCTTTACAGTCTCCCCATAAATATTAGCTTTTATTAGAAATCTGACTGGTGGAAGCAAAAGGACAAATAAATGGATCAATGGCAGATTTTTATTTCTTACATTAACACTTCTGGTTTTGCTGTGTGTAGTTGTCTAAAGTGTGCATTTGTAAAATTCCTAGATTACGATGACCAGAGTGTATGCTTACTAATACAGATTTTTCTCTGGCAGAAAACATAAAAAAAAGCCAATTATTATTGACTCTATCTGTAAATGCATAAATTCTCTTATGACGTGCCTGTTTTCAGAGGGCTGAAATTGGGAATTGTTTATTAAGTGTTCTTTCTTTCACTGTAAACAGACTTTTATTTGGATAGGTGCTGCATCTTGTTTTCGTGTCAGAGATAAGAAGCTGATTAGCAATTTACAAAACCTTTGCTGTTTTACATTCTTATGCTTCTCAATAACGACCTTAAAATGTATGGAAGCACATTTTTATATTGTGCATGTAGCGGATGCTGGTGAGTAACGATTCTGTATGCACAATTCCACTAATAATTCTCAGCTCGGTCACAGCTTCCCCATGAGTTCTAAATAAATAAAATCTTTAAGTAAACAATGGTATACAAAAATTTGGAGTGACCAGCTGTCCTTTTAGAAAGAAAAGTATTTGGTGAACCATTCTTGTCTCTGAGGATCTTGTGCATCTGGTCCTGTTTCAATCACTCTCTGTTCAGATGGAGTTCTAAAAAATAGTCAGAACAGAAGTTAACAATACAATATTATGCAATTAAAAAGATTTATGCCACATAACAGACATTTAATGAAATAGTACAGCAGTAAATGTGTCCAGGAAAGAAATTACATTTACTGCAATGGCTATTAACTTTCAGCTGGACATCAGTGCCCATGGCAGATATACTGTATTTGAAGGTACCATTACTGTGAAGGCTCATAATAGTATTTTGGAGAGACATATGTTCTAGTTAAACTCTGGCTTCATATCTGTTCAAACATAAGAGTGCCAGGTCTCATTTTGCAGGAACATTGTGTAACTGTAAACAAAAAGTGCTTGTCTGAAGTTGATATTTAGATCTATTATTAAATGTATAATGCATCATAAAAAGAGCAATCAAAAATAATAAACCAATAATATAAGAATTTATTTTAAATGTTATATTAATTTCCATGTGATCACACAGTGGTACAGGATCATGCTCACCACTTTGTTACATGATACTTTTTAAAACCTATTTCTGGCATCAGTGCATCAATTTCTATTTCTATTTTTTTAATAAAAAAAAAAAAGGTATTTAAGTGCATTAACAAATTCTAAAATTTTGTTGTATTTGCGTTTTTTGTGAAATGGCCCAATTAGTTATGGAAAAAGAGGTTGTAGATTTATATGTACTTATTTTAATTTGTTTACATATACTTTTAAAAAGAACACAGATAGCACAAATGTAAGCATGTAAAGGTTTTATATGCTGTAGATCTTGGTCTTTGCATGCATTTCTTTATGAAAGTTCTATTTTCTAAAATATTTTTCAAAATCAAAAATATAAAATGTTAAATCAACACAGCTTAGATGTTAAGGTTTTTGAAAACATGGTTATTACCTGTTGTGCTTACTGTTGTTAAGATGTAACTGGTATGGAAGATCAGGAGTGGCTGATAAATGAGAAAGTCTCACAGAGGTTCTGGCTTCAGAATGAGGAAGAACAGGAGATTGTGTCTGCATGACCCGGCGACTAGCAGAAGGTGAAGTATTTGTAGACCCCCCTTTTAATGAAAAGAGATTTGGTATGCTTGTCACTGATTGCTGGGCATCTTCAACCACCTTCCTCTGTGAGAAAAGAGATGTGTTTAGCCTAATTTACTATTGTTTGCATAGCTATATCATAGAATGTTATATGCAACTATTAGCTTTAATATCATGATTTCTTATGTTATATTTTCTTAGCAATAGTAGTAAAGCAATTTTTAAAATTTGATTTAATGTAAGTTGACTGTGCTACAGAAACCTTAAATTTATGTTATAAAACAATAAAATTAAATGATGATCAGACGTGTTTGTGTCGTGGAGGAGGTAAAATAAAGAACAAAATTTCAAATAAAGGTTTTTTTTTTTTTAATGATTTTGCTAATATGACATGACTAATAGATCATATCAAAATGACTTTTCCCTGTCCATCACATTCAGCATCTGTTTTTTTATGACTGCAAATGAACAGACCCTCATAGTAGGTGTAAGAGTTCCTTGTGCTCTGGTGTTGTAGGTTGTCACTACTCCATCTCGGCTAAGAGGAGGATGCTGGGATAGCTGATGGACGTCTTCCTGTGAACAAATATAACAACAAAAAATATGGTATTTGTAACATTTAGCCCTAATATATTTCATTCAAATTTTATTTTTTGCCACCTGCCTAAAAAGAGATAAAACCTAGGATCAAAGATCCTGTACAACAGCGTTCCCATTTCTTGGTCTTCTACTGTAGATGTCACCTTGCCTTTCAGTTCCTTAAACTTTCATTCCTGTATAACACTTTGCTAAAACTACGTCATTTAATTTACTTTAGACGGATTGAGGTTTATTTGCATAGCACTTTTTACAACAGTGTATTTTTCTAATGGCTGAACCCAGGTTCTTCCAACTTGTCAACATACATATTTACAGAGCTTAGGTTTAGACTTTTGCACTGGTCATACTGGTTATTTGGATTTTTTTGACTTATCTTATTTACAAGAGTGATTTTCATACTAACCACTAGTTTCTTAATTAGCTGGTCTCTCTCACTGAGCTTGTCTTGCAGTTTAGAAATAGTGTGTAGATCCTCTATTCTTCTTTTCCCCTTCTTCTCCCTCTCTCTCAGCCTAGAATTTTACACACAGTTAAAGAATTGAATTATTTTTATAGCAATATTTGTTATTAAATAAAAAGCAAAATATTAAGTCAATTGAATATTGTAATGTGTTCTTGGAGGTAATAGAATCATTGTGGTGTGTCTTGCTGAGCTGTGTTTGTGCTGGGTGTGTTATGCATTATTAATGGTGTAGTGGGGAAAGAAGGAAAACGGAGGTACTTGGTTTCCAAGGCAACAATGCGGGCTTGAAGTTGTGCTTGGGTGGAGCTGAAATTGCACACATTCTGGATCTCCATCCCTTGTTCCTTTTTAATTTCTTCCAAAATTCCGTCATTTCTTTCCTCTCCATCACTTTTTCCACTGCCGTCTTCCTTTTCCTTTAAAGAACTAGATCCCAAATGACCACTCATTAAATTTATTGTACAAACAAATCTATTTACATATAATACAATAATAATAATAATAATAATAATAACAATAAAGAAAAAGCACACTGTCTTTTAATTCTATGTTTTTTATTGTATTTTGTAGAGCATGAATACACTTAATAACTAACATTAGCTTAAAGCAAAAACACAACAGATTTTAATATGTAGTCACTGCCTAAAAATAATACTCTTACAGTAACATATACCTGATACTCATATTTTTGTTGTTGATCATGGCTTCTCTCTCTGTAAGGACATTGACTCGTTCCTTGAGTCCTTCATTTTCTCTTTTCAGTCCCTGCACCTCACTGCTCCTCTCATCCAGCTGTCTCTCTAAAGATTGTACTTTGTTTTGCTGCTTTAGATCCTAAAGGGGAAAGGGGTAGATGTGTAATCAGTGGGTCATGTTATTGTTGTTTATTTCTATATGTGTTATCCTTTAACTTGTGAGGTCACAATGAGATCCATTTGATATAAACAAGCCTGTTTTTTCTGACACAGCTGAATACATTTTGCTGGTTGATGGTAAACATTTAAACATACCCATTAAAATTTTTTGTTGTGGATTCGTTACACACTGTATTAAATAAGGAATTTGTAGTCTCGAAATCTTTTTACTATTAGATTATGCAACAGAGAGTGTGTGTGTGTGTGTGTGTGTGTACGTACTCATAAGTACTCATAAGTTTGGTAACATATTGTTACCTGTTGTAAGGCCATCATCTCGGTGTGTGTTTGGAGTTCATTCTGCAGGTCCACTATCTGCTGCATGTGCCTCTGTGTCAGTTGTCGCACCCACTCCGTGTGCTGCTGTGTTAACTCTGCTTTTTGTTTCTCTATACACACAAAGAAAGATAAGAGTACAAATGATTGCGATTTAAGAGTTTACAGGAAAACATGATGAAGCAGTTACATTTGTACAGACTCCCACTATATAAAAGTTTTTAATAAACAATCTCTGAAACTGTACACTTGCACTTACAGTGCATGGATTCTTAGAGACACCCATCTAGTAGAGAGCCAAACCAGCTCTCACAGACAGCTATTTCTACTGATAAATCAATAATCATTAATAATCAAATCAATAAACCTTCAGATCTTTGTCACCATGTAGTTGTTGCAAAACTTTTGAGGTGAGTTTGAGGTATTTGTGTTAACACATTGTGTTGCATTTAATTCAATGCACAGCAAATGTAGTGTCACTTCAGATCTCAGACTTGTGTTCTTATAGTTACCCAGCTGTAGTTTGTACTGGGTGTGAAGGTGCTGTCTTTCTGCCTGCAGCTCTTCATGTGCATGAGTTTCCAAGGTCTGCAGAGCACGCTGGTGGTTTATTCTTTCAGCCTGTACCACTTCTTTCTGAATTGACTCACATTTCTCACATTTTACTTTATCCTTCACTTCCTCTATACTCTCTTTATCCTCATCCTCTTCTTGGACAACCTAAAACACATACAATGAATATATTCAATAAAACACTCAGTGATTAGGGTTTTGTGCTATTTTATTTATATATATATATATATATATATATATATATATATATATATATATATATATATATATATATATATATATATATATATATGTATGTGTGTGTGTGTGTATATATAAATGCATATGTATGTACTATGTCAATATATGGTTTAAAATCACGAACTATATGATCTTTTAAATTCCTGCATTGTGAGTGTGTTCACCTGTAACTGCTGTTTCTTCATTAGCCACTCTTTTTCCTGAATTGTAGTGTGAAGCTGTGCTCTAAGTGAACTGTTCATTTCTCTCGTTTTTTGTATTTCCAGCTTCATTCTTTGAACCTCTCCATTAGCGTGGTGTTCTTCCTTCTCTTGTGCCTCCATGCTGGGTTTTAAAACAGCTCTCTTCTCCTCTAACTACAGATACAGATTTATTTATTTAGCATTTGTAATTTATTACTGATTTTATTTATTTAGCAGTGATCGTAAACAGTGATATAAACATTGTACCTGTGTCTGTAGTTCCTCTACCCTGTGTTGCCACTGGAGGTTCACATCACTGATTTCCTTTTCTCTCTCTTTCTGAAGATTTGCTACATGATCAGAGAAATGCTTCTCAAACTGCAGCCTAAACAGAAATAGAGCACCAGCATTTCACTTGCAAAGTTCATCCACCCTGATGACATTAGTTCAGACATTAGAAGATGTTTTAATTGAAGCCACATACCTCATTCTTTCCTCCATGCTGTGGTTTACCTGCTGGAGTACCTCTCTTTCACTTTTCAGACTGGAGATCTCAGCTTGCAACTGTTCCCTCTCCAGCAGAAACTCACTCTGCATACAATAACAAAAGATAAATGTCTTTTGAATAATATGGATGGGTTAGTTATAACAAATATTGATTAAGGGATTTTAAGGGTAAATACAGCTGTTATTTACTCATCCCACTCACACAGCTAACTATTACGTTCAACACCCTTTAATCTTATTGGTATTAACTGTGCAATAATTTTATGATTTATAATACATGTGCAATTCATACATACAATACGAAGTGCAATATATATACAGTATACAGTTTTCTCTGTAAAAGATTTTTCATTATTATTTCTTACATTATATTTTATTTATTTTCTACCACAGAAACACAAGTTTAAAAATTTGTGCATGTAATTTGATGAGGAACTTACATTTTAGCTTAGTCAGAATTAGAAGTTTTAATATACACTCACTGAGCACTTTATTATGAGTGCCTTTACATAACCCACCAAAGCATTTGTATAATTAACCAAGTATGTGGCAGTATTGATTTATTAATCGTGAGCATGGAGGAACTCTGAACTATGTCTGTTCCCTTCTGCATAACATGCATTTTACAAAAAAACCTAAATGACCTCTGGACATTACACTTATAACTTAAACCCCTTTGTTAAACTGACTAATGTTCATTAAATGTCAGTTTAACAAATATTTCTCCATTTTAAAAAGGGTCTTATAGTCACATTTTTACTTTTTACTGTTTAATTAGACCTGATCAATAGGAAATTTGGTCCAGGGACATAGCACTGTAATATTATCAAATGCACTACAAAAGCACATTTCAGCTTAAATGATTTATTTAAATATACTCAAATTTCAAGAGACAACAATAGAAGCTGTGGAAATTCTGTCAAGTTAATTATTTTGAGAACAATTATGAAGGATCAGAGTCGAATAAAAACTGAGATCACTTTATGGAGCAGCATGTGTCAGTATTACGAGCATCTTGCTGACATAATTTTTGTCATATTTGCAAAACAAGCGTATGAAGTGCCACTAAAGAAACAGTAGAAAATATCAATAAACTTGTTGCCACTGGGTAATGTAATCGTCCAGTTTTTGACAGTTAAAGAGACATTTGTATTTCTTTTTAAAGGTCATATTTGCTGATTGTTTTTGCTGAGTAATATGTGACCAAAACCCCAGCATAAAAAATAAAATTACACAATGTAACTGGGAAACAGAAGTGATCAAACACAGATTTCTGAATGGGAGGTGAAATCCATTATTTTACCAGTTTCCCAATAAGTTTGGTATGGTATAATTTTACCATTATTCTTATTATTTACCATTATTATTATTATTCTGAAATCAGTGTTTGATCTGCAGCTCCATGTAAATGTTATCTAGGGTAATATTTTTTAAATGGACTTTATGTTCTAAGATCTCATTTGTAAACATCAGAAACCGTTGGTAATGGACCATCATGAACTCGTGTGCTGCTCAGAAAGGAAGAGTGAAATGTAATCCTGACTGCTCAAAAAGGTTTTAAAAACCACTACAATAGACCGTATAAAATCCATTGTTATTTAATCAGTTAATGTCCTTGTACTTTAAATTGTAATACATTTCCTGTTTGTGCTCAATTTTGTGCATCATATTATTTATAAAAATAAGTCTTCCTTATGCATATTTACACCCACATCACATGATATGTATCTTTTATACAGGCCTTTGATATAAACAATTGCATTTTAGTGACATATTCAAAAAAAACCTTGATATATTTTTGTTATTTTGCAAAATATAAGTTTTGTGTGATATTTGTACATTGTGGTTTCATCTTTGGTATTATGTGTGCAAACGACAAAAAGCCATAGTTTATTTTATATTAATGAGTGTTAATTGTCTATAGATTCTGTAAAATAATGTAACATTTATAGTAACTGTTCACAACAAATAGCTTTGTTTGGAGTTCTAAAAATGTGACTACAGTTTGGGCTAAAGCATTTTAGTGACCAGAAGGAAAGACAATCAAGTAAGAACAGGATGCAGGAAGAAATGAGTAGGTTATTGCATGAAGCACAGCAGTGGAAGTCAGTTAATGCTGTATTTGTGATGGTGAGGCTGTAGTAGAGGGTGGAAGAGCCTAAGTTGAAGGCAAAGAAGCTTGCATTTAAAGGGCCGAGAATTGCCTTGATGGTTAAAAATATTGTTTTAAGTGAAGGAAGAATTGTATTGAGATGAGATGAGGATTGCACTGAGAGCAGGATAAATTTTATTGAGGGCAGAGTGTATTGTCTCTCAATAAATGATAAGGAGGAACTCTTATGAAAGGAATATGGATTGATTCAAATGTAATAAATGAGTGTTGAATGAATTCCCATACGTATCCCATATCATGCTTTCATCTAGGATGCAAGGTGACATCATTGAAAAAGAAAATGAAATAATTAGCAAGAACTTGTTATTTATATTCGAATGGAGTTTTGGAAATCAGTTAAAAAAAAAAAACTTAACTCAAAGCTTAATTTCCTAAAACATTGATTTTCTGATACCTTTATTTCCTGAAACGTTGGGATACTTTCTATAAACTTTAAACTTTGCTTTTAGTTCACTTAAACTTTTATTTATTCAACTGATAAGAAAATGGAAAAAAAGTTTTTAGTGTGTTTTTTTTTGTCATAACTTCATTTTGTTTGGTAAATGACAAAATAACAAATTTTATGCCTACAACTTTAAATTTGTAAATTTGTATTAAATAAACTGATGCATTTATCATTTTATATCATTCAGAATTTTAGATTTATCTTTTTCCATTTCTGGCCAGACACAATGCATACATACCTCCATGTGCTGTATACTTTGGTCTTTCTGGTCTAATTCTTCTTTTAAGCTTTGCCATGTAGACATACACAAAGGCTGTAGAATACTTTTCGTATCTTCCTCTAGTTTTGCCTCATCTTCCATTTGTTGCCTCTGTCTTTCAGCCTCTAGATTCTTTGCCACTTCCCTTTCAAGTTCATTTATCTGCAGAAAAATTCATATTAGTAAACCAGAGCCACATTTTGCATTAGTTGATGCTTGTAGTATGATTTAATGTCCTTTTTAAATATCAGGAATTAGTTCTACCAACAATATGCCTTTGTAATAATAATTTCATTTTTCAGATGCTTCTACTTAAAGCAACTTACAAGCATTTCAACTTGGTTCAGAGCACCGGGTTGGCCATGATACCAAACTTAGAGCATTGAGGGTTAGGGCCTTTCTAATTAGACCACATTGAACCACCAACCTTCAGATTAACAGCCCTTAAAACACCTTAATCACTAGCCCACACTTAAAAAAAATACATTTCAAAATATTAATTGCATCTATGTTCCAAACCTTATCAGTGTTTTTACAAAGTTTATATATTGTGTCACATGTTGCACAGTAAACCAGGTAGCATAATGTAGATAATAGGTTCAATGCTCAGATTTGTGTGGGTTCTTTTTTGGGGCAATGGGTTCTGACTCGGATGACTTACATGCTCGTAGGTCCTGTGTGTTTCTATCAAATGAGTGCAAAAGCTCTTACAACCCTAATTAGTATAAATCGATTAAATGTTAATGACTATAACAGATGTGGGTAGTAAAAATTCTAATTTATCATTTGGACCTTCATAACCGAAAGTTGTATTTGTTCTTCTAGTCCTTTCTTCTCTTTCTCCAGTCTAAGTTGTTCCACTTCCATAGAGCTCCTTTGCTCTTCTGCCTTTGACCAGGACAAACACAAACACAGAGTGGTGTCTAAAGCGGTTATTTAATAGTTACCAGTACACATAAATTAGAAAATGAAGTATTATTATTGTTATTATACCTCTTTTCTTTCTGAGTCCAGTAGGGATTGGGTTTGTCGTAGCTCGTTGGCATGTTTCTGATTTATTTCTTCCAGTGCTTTCTGCAGCTGCTCTTTTAAACGGATTTTTTCCTTTTCCATGCTTTTCTGTACTTGCATCTTTTTGTCCTCCAATTCCTGGTTGTTGCTTCTTCTTTCCTCCTCTACCTCTTGATGAAGGCGCTTGATCTCTTCAGCATGAGCACGCTGCAGTTCTAGGCGCATGGAAGACAATGTATCTGCATGCTGAAAAAATACATGTATATGGATAGCACATGAGTTATTATCTGGATGAAAAAGGGCTTCTAACAGTCTGTAACATCTGTTTAACTAAAAAAACCTGAGAATGCTGCTTTTGCTGTTAGAGCATGCAGGTATAACTAAGATGCTTTAGTTTGTTTGTATTCTTTACCTGTTTAAGCATTCGGGCATGGTCATTAGATCGTCCACTGTTCTGAAGTTCCAGTTCTTTGTTCCTTATATTGAGTCGACTCAGTTGAGATTTCAAATCCTCTACTTCGGCTGATACTTGTACCTTAGATGAGTTCTGGCTCAGAAGTTCCTCTAAAGTGGATTGAAGATCAGTGAAATAACATTGTTGGGAAACAGGATAATTACTTAAGTGAATATCAAGGAAAAATTAACATGATGAAAAAAACCTGTTTCACCAATCAATCCCTTTTATTCTCTGGATCTTACTGTTTGTACTTTACCCGATTTACTTTGGAGTTCATTCTCCTGAAGTAATAACCTTTCCTTTGCCACTGAAAGCTCCTCTTCCGCTTTCCTTGCAATTTTTTCTGCTTCTGCAACTCTGTGATGTCCATTTTCCAGCTGATCCTCTAAATCCTAAATAAGTGAGAGAAACAAAAAGCATACAGGGTTTCTATAAAACACATACAAGTGACCTTCCCTGATGGAGGGGAGGTTGCTAAATATTCTGGTGTGCAGTGCTGCTAGCACAAAACATAAGTGAAAGACATCATGAAGTGATTTAATCATGAAAGTCAGTGCTGAGGATCCAGGTTCGAATTCCGATCTGGGTGGAGTTTCCCGTGTCTTCCCGTGTCCGTGTGGGATTCCTCCCACAGTCCAAAAACATGGATTCAATTGGCTGCTCCAAATTTCTCACATATAGTGTCTGTCTGTCTGCGACTTTAAAATAGGATTAAGGGAAAGATGATGGATGGAGGGATTTTTGATGAATGGAAGTCACTGCTTTAAATTTGTCTTCCTCCTTGAGGCTGTTTTCTGCTCTACAGGTCTATGTTTGTAAGATCCACTTCCATGTTGCCAGACATTTACTCAATAAGATTACATTGTACGGCTGTTTATAACTGGATTTTATGCTTTTACTGACAAGGATATAAATTTATAAAAATGAATTTCACACTTAGATGCTTTAATAACAGCATCTTTTTTTTGCAATGTTTACAATTTAAGAATGAACACTTTTTCGATTTTCACATACAATACTTCTAAATCCAAATTTTACTCAAAAATACACAAAAAATCAAATAAAACATCAAATGAGCTATACCTTTAATAAGAGCACAATTGAAAATAGTCAGACTGGATCATGTTGACAGACTGTGGGAAGGAGAAAAGCATCTCGGAATGCACAACATGCCAAACCTTATAACGGCGATGCTTTAACTGTCAACACATGATAATTATGGGTAATTTGCTCTGACCTCACTAATCTCTTGATTGGAGATGACACGCTATTCTACTGCTTATGTATCCTTGCATACTAGCAGATATGCAGTACTTTAAAGTAGTTTAAATCTGGATTCTGAATGAAGTTTCTGTCTTTTTCTATCTCTGCAGAGTGACACTGTACGTGTTCATACCTCTAGTCTGGCTTGTAGTTTACTGCTGTGTCTACTGCATTCATTTAGTCTTTCCTCTCGGGTCTCCAGTTCTGTCTCAGCTTTTTTTAGTCTCTGTTGCAGCAATGAGTTTTGGAATTTACAAATGTCCTGTTCTTTTTTCTGCCACTGGCTCATGTGTTCATTAAGGCTTAGCTGAAAAGATTTATTTGCTTCTTCCTGTTCCTTTTTTCTTTCCTCCTCCATGGTTCTGATTGTCTTTCTCATCCCCTCTTTTTCAAGCTTCCACTCATCCTCTGCCTTTCTTTTATGCTCCTCTATGGTTTTGAATTCTTCTCTCAGTGCATGCAACCGCTTCTCCCAATCTTCATTCATTTTTATTCTTTCCTCTACTCTTAATTCCTCACGTTCTGCCTTTTGTTTCTCTTCCTCTTTTCGCTGTTTCTCCTCTTCCTCTCTCTTACGTTCCTCATCCCTTACTTGGCGTAAGTTCTGGCATTCTTCCTCTAAAAGTTTTTTTTCTTCTTGAATTTGCTGTAATAATCTACACTGTCTGTCTCGTTCCATCTCCACACTGTGGAAGTTCCGGCGCAGGTCTGCAGCTTCTTGTGTTAAAACAGCCACGAGCTCCGCATGCTCAAACTCGGCCCTCTGCTTATGCTCCTCTACCTGAAAAACAAAAACAGAGTTCAGAACAAAATCAACACTTGTATATATTCTGAGCACACAATATGCCTAAAGGCACATAATTTTTTTTAACCTCCTCTACTGTGGCCTGGAGCTCTAAGAGACGTGATCTGAGGACCGATGCTGACTCCTCATCCTCTTTATCCTTACTTGTGGTGGGCTGGAGGCTGCCTGATGTCTCTGTGGCAACATGCAGAAGTGTTTGCAAAGTTGCCTCCTGCTCTTCATTTTTAGCATTTAGTGAATATATCACCTAAAAACATGATCAAAAGAATAATGTATGAGATAAGAGAATAAAAATAAAACATCATATCAGCACAGTTTCTTTTTATTTGTAAATTTAATATTTTAATCTGAAAATAGAAATTTAATGCAGAATAATTCAGTAACTGTTCATGTTTTAACACAATAACTTAAATGTAATGCGTAAAGGTTTTGTGATTTTATTTGTTCTAGTATAGTTTGTAATCCTGATCTGAATAAGGGGGTTAGATTATAAATAAATGGTTTAATTGATGTGCACAGATCACAAATCGTCATTGTTGGTTGAGCTGTGTATGTCAATCTGGTGATAAGTGCCTTAGGCAAGGGCAGCCATTGTGATCTGGAAGTGCAAATCCAGACTATGTCTGCAAAACAGTAGAACATGGTTCATTTTTTTTATTTAGCATTTTTATTAGGTAAAGCTGAAGACTGAAGGTTTGTAGATTTTATGAGATTTGAAAGAATTTGAACTGTTGTGTCACAAATCACATTATTTGTTCATGATTATTAATTATGAAGAGGTGAACCCTTTATGCAAGTGCTGCGTTCTGGCTCTCCAGATTTAAATATTCTTTTGTAGCAAGACCTTGTTTGCAAGGTTTGCAAAATTATTGTAGCTACATTTACATTTGCTTACTCATTTCAAAATGGTATACAAAACAAGTATTGTACATGGCAGACTCCAATTTTCATTTCTGTTAGAATCTTTATTTTATACCAAAGTAGATTCCCAGGTTATACAGACAAGGTCCTTTTTGTGGTAGGATTGAACGTTCTTTCCATGTTTAAGAGTTTTCCCTCCAAAAGCATCACCACAATCAAAATACATGATGGTGTTTGAAGTGAGAGTTGTGAACAGGTGTGAATATGTGCATATGACTGTGTTTCTCTCTTGTGATAGACTGGTGACATGTCCATCGTGCTTTCCGATCTTGCCTAAGACAACTGGAATGGATTCCAGCAACCACCTGAGACCCTGTGCAGTATAAGTGAATTACAAAAGGTAAGAAATACCTTTATTTCATGCAACTATTTACTTAAAGTATGAATATCAATGTGTATATTTATATAGATTAAAAAGTTATAACATTCCAATTCATATAAAAGTTATGTGTACTAGAGTAAAATCAAAGAGAAATGTATCAATGTGGAGGAGAAGTCTCTGTAATTATAGAGTCATGTGGGTGGTTGTTGGATAGCAACTGAATGTGGAAAACTTGTTTTATTGCTTTGAATTTAGCTACAGGTTGTTGAGAGTTCAGCACAGTCCATCCACTAAACCTCCCACACTAATTTCATGGTGGCTCATCATGTCAGTAGCTTTAAATTACCTCCCAGGGTCAAATATAATCCAGAATGAAGAAGCTTGTTTACTTTTATATTCACCTCCAGAAGCGTTTCTTCCCTTTACTTCACCAATCACTCTGTCTGGGTTTTTAAGACGAGAGTCCCTTAAGGGCTGAGCTGGTGTTAATCGAAAATCTGCAAGCACATGTCTAACAATGGAAAGCACCGAGCTGCTTTTACACAGCCTGCTTATACTTTTAGGTATGACTCTCTGACAATAAGATTTCATTACTTTGCAAATCTATTAAAACTGTCACATGTTTTCTAATTACCTTTCTTACCCTCTGGAATCCTGCAAAATTTACTTGAGATAAAAAAATGTTGTTAAAACTCTGATGTATCAGTGCATTAATCCACATGTGCAGCACGGACACAACAGCACATGTGCTTTTCTCAATTCTTGGTTGCATAATAATAATGACTGATGTACTGAATTTCAAAAAGCCTTCATGAGCAATGGTGTGTCATGATACTGAAGCACATATTTATTTATCCTTATCTAAAGCAATACAATTGAAATGTGAAGTATGACTAATATATTTTACTCAATTAGACAATGAAATCAAAGCTTCTAAATGCACTTTAGAGGAAGTCATGTTAGGGGCAAATGGTACATTTGGGATAATCTACATTATAATATTATATCTTATATCTATATTTAATTATAATCTACATTATAATTAAATATAATATTTAATTATTTAAACAAAACAAAACTAAAAAAACGGAATAAAAACATTCAGAATAACAACAATCACCTCAAGACAATGAACATGATTTTATATACCACAACATACCAGACTAACTGAATTAAAAAAATGTGGATTTGTATCACCCTCCATCTAAACTAAGGTTTAAGGTAATTATGTAAGATAAATAACTTTGTGAATTTGGTATAATATGTGCATAGTAACTTGTGGGACATTTAAAAAAAAACTTAAGATATATTTTGTTATTGCCCCCATAGGGTTAATGTGCATGTGTCCTAATACTTTTGTCCATAGTGTACATACCCTAATGACAATGAACGAGTACTTTTTCGTGCACATTTATATCACAGGCTGTAAATAGAATAAACTCTTTAAATAAATGACCTTCCTTTAGCAGCAATATCACACAGAAATGCTCCCATGATTCAGCTCAGGTTTCTTTTCACAGTCCAAAGCCATGTAGGTCAGACAAACACCAAGAGACACCAAAATTGCCTAAGGTGTGAATATGATTATCTGTGTTTTCACCTTGTGAAAGACTGGTCACCTCTCTGATGTGTTTCCCCACCTTTCACCCAATGAGTAATGGGATGTGGTCCAGTGCCCCTATACCTTAGTTAGGATACATGACTCTTGAGAAAATGTGAATATTACCCATCACTTAATCACTCATCATTCGTTCACTATCTAAGCCTAAACACATTTTTGAGACAATTTTATATCTCCATTTCATCTTGCTTCCATGTTCCCAAAGTGGGAGAGAACATACAAATTCCACACAGAAAACACCCTGGCCCTTGGATATTCCAGGAGCTTTGAACATTCTTGGAGTGAGATTACTGTATTACTATACATTCAGAAACTTATTCATTAATTTATTATCTTCCGCTTTATCCTATATTAGGGTCGCGGTGGGGTCCCCATGCCCATCCAGGGGGGAACGTCTCGGGCACTGGGCAGATACAACCAGGACAGGGCGCCAATCTATCACTGGGCACACACTCACTCACACAGACACGCACGCATACACACTCTATATGGGGCAATTTGGAGAACTCAATTGACTTGAGCCATGTTTTTGGACTGTGGGAGGAAACCGGAGAACCCGGAGGAAACTCACGCTGACACGAGGAGAACATGGAAACTCCACCCAGATGGGGATTCGAACCGGGAATCCCTAGTGCTGAGAGGCGAACGTGCTAACAGCTAAGCCACCGTGCTGTCCTATCATTCAGAAACTATTCATTAAAATTTAAAAGTACAGACTTTAGAAATAAAATGGTATTTTTATGTGATTGTATGTAATAATAACAATGTAATATCATTTTACTAAAGCATTCTATAATGTAGTGTTATGAGATATTATTACATCATAAAGGTTTTAGTATAGTATGTAATAGTTTTATCAGGCTTTAGTAAGGCTGAGCATCCCAGACCCTGGAGGATGCTCAGGTATAGATGTACATGTGTTAGAATTCATATGATCAGGTGGAGCCTGACAATATATCCCATATAAGGACTTTTGTATAGACAATATAGTTATTATTGTGTTAACATATGGGCTATGCCCAAATCACTGACAGTTGCCTGTTTTTTATTATAGTAGATTTGATAAATAGGATAGAGCAGGCCTGATTTCTTGCCGCAGCAGGAGCAGTGGGTGTGCACAGGGAGAGGGTTAAGGGACAGAGGTCCTCCTTGTAACATGCATGGCATGGCTTTGCACCTCGTCTCTTACCTTCGTAAGCTGCGCTATTTTCTTGCACATCTTGGTGTGCATCTGATAATCGTAGAGTTCCTTCTCCACGGTCGTGCAGTCAGCGGCGGTCCCGTTACACGCCCCGGGGGGCAGGCTCATCTTCCCCGAGCCAGAAGCCATAACACTGGGAAGTGTCCACAACGGCGATGGAGCAGAAAGCCGACAGCTAAGCGCCTTTCAGCTCGTGTCCATGCGCTGTCCGCAAACGTTGCGCGATTCTCCGGGACGCACATCCATACGAGCTGTGTGGAGAACGCTGATCCTCTCAGACTTCGGTTAGGAACTTGCAGGCGGATTGCAACCCGCTCTCGGGCATGTTATTGCCCCCGCTCGGAGAACGCGGGGGGCGAGGCTGGCCGTCATGAGACGCGCGCCTGTTCCAGGCACCTATCTGGCGCTGGGCGGTGACGGCGTGACTACGGTGTTACATTACACGCACTGCGATCCAGAACAGCAGACCCCTCCCATGCGCTCCACCGGCTGCAACCCTCAACCATACCTCCCATAACTTACCCAGCAAACTCCTTCAGCTGTCCATGCCTGAAAAAGATCCCAATACAGTGACTTTAAAAAAAACCCCTGATGCTCAGGAAATCATGGGGCTGTTAATAGAACCTGCCTTTATTTACCCAGCATTACATTACATTGGGCACGGTGGCTTGGTGGTTAGCACGTTCGCCTCTCAGCGCTAGGGATTCCCGGTTCGAGTCCCCATCTGGGTGGAGTTTCCATGTTCTCCCCGTGTCCGCGTGGGTTTCCTCCGGGTTCTCCGGTTTCCTCCCACAGTCCAAAAACATAGATCAAGTCAATTGTTCGTTCATTATCTTCCGCTTTATCCTCTATTAGGCTCGCGGTGGGGTTCCCCATGCCCTTCCAAGGGAGAGCGTCTCAGGCACTGGGCAGATAGATCCAGGACAGGGCGCCAATCCATCGCTGGGCATACACTCACTCACACAGACACACACTCTATATGGGGCAATTTAAAGAACTCAATTGACTTGATCCATGTTTTTGGACTGTGGGAGGAAACCGGAGAACCCGGAGGAAACCCACGTGGACACGGGGAGAACACCACCCAGATCAACATAGATCAAGTCAATTGTTCGTTCATTATCTCCTGCTTTATCCTCTACTAGGCTCGCGGTGGGGTTCCTCATGCCCATTCAGGGAAGAATGTCTCAGGCGCTGGGCAGATAGACACAGGAGATGGCGCCAATCCATCGTTGGGCACACACTCACTCACAGACACACACTCTATATGGGGCAATTTGGAGAACTCAATTGACTTGATCCATGTTTTTGGACTGTGGGAGGAAACCAGAGAACCCGGAGAAAACCCACGCGGACACAGGGAGAACATGAAAACTCCACCCAGATGGGGATTCGAACCGGGAATCCCTAGTGCTGAGAGGCGAACGTGCTAACTGAGCACTAAGCCACCGTGCCGCTCAAGTCAGTTGAGTTCTCCAAATTGCCCCATATATATATATAGAGTGTTTGAGTAAGTGAGTGTGTGCCCAGCGATGGATTGGCGCCCTGTCCTGGGTGTATCTGCCCAGCGCCCGAGACCTTCTCCCCTGGATGGTCATGGGGAACCCCACCGTGACCCTAATAGAGGATAAAGCGGGTGATGATGAATGAATGAATGAATACATTACATTGGGTCATTAATCCAAAGTGACTTACAAGTATCCCAACTTGATGCTTGGGGTCAGAACACAGGGTTGATACAGCAACTTTGGAGCAATGACGTTTAAGGACCTATATTGGGTAACTAATCCCAGTGGTCCTGGGATTTGAACCCACAACCTTCAGATTGATAACCCAACACCCTAACCACACAACAAAATGTAACAGCTGGTTGGCAACATACTGTCAATAGGATATTTAAGCTGTACAAGCTTTTACTCACATTTATATGGTTTAGATCCTTATTTCTGTACTCATTCATTATCTTTCGCTTAATGGGATACTAGGGTTACCCCATACCCATCAAGGAGAGAACATTTCAGGCGCTGGGCATCCAATGCTGGGTATAGACACTATATGGGGCATTTTGAGCATTGAGCAACTGAGTTACCTTAAATCTATGTTTTTGGACTGTGGGAGGAAACCCACACGCACACAGGTGGAGCATGAGGACTCAAACCTGGATCCCCAGTGCTGAGGTGGACGTGCCAACCACTAAGCCCCATTTATACACTCATCCATTTTAGCAGTTCCATTTGGAACATTGTAGTTCTACTACAGACTGAAAAGCATCTGTTTTACTTGTTTCGTTAGTCCACTTTACTTTTTTTAATCGGTTCATCACAGAGCAGAAAACATTTGGATAGTGGATGATTGTCGTCACTGCAGTTACACTTTTGTTTGGTGGTGGCGGTGTTAGAATATTTTGATTTGGTGTAGAGGCTAGAGCATCCACCTTTTAGCAAGAACATCCTGCGCTTTATTTGTGGGTGTGAATGTCTTATGTGTTGCATCGATACGTTTGGACAAGACCTTACCTGTATGCTGCACCTTGTAGATGTTTAAGTTCAAGCTTATTTATTTATATAGCATTTTTTTAGAATAGTACATGGTCTTAAAGCTTCAGTGTTCTGAGTCTGAACCCAGAAACAGCAAGCTGAGGCAACACATCCCTGTTATTAAGCACTTCATAGGAATATTGTCCTAATACAGGTTAGGGCCTTTCAGCCAACTACAAGTAGTCTGATCATTCTGTTGAATCTCACATATAAACAAGGTGTTTCCTTAAATGTTTGCTTTTATTACTTTAATTTTTTGCATGGATAAAAAAAAAGGATGCATAAGGAAGGGCTTTCAGTGTGATCCGTCCTTGATGGCATAAAATAGCCAAATGTAGCAAAAGAAACAGGGAGACAATTTAAAATGATATAACAGTTATAAAGCTGATTTCTTTATTTATTTGAAAATCTATCTGAAAGCTAAAACACTACAGATTCAGCAAGACCCGATTCCCAGAGCCGGTCTATTTTACAGTGCACCTACAGGATATTTTTGGCAATAGCGTTTATGGTGCGCACTTTGCCCACATCGGCCACCTTAAAAGAATATTCAGACGCAGTAAGTGAGGCACTCATACAAACACTGGTGTTCCTGTGGGGAGACACAAAATGTAGAAATAATAAGCCCCCACTGTATCAGCAAGGTTCTGTAATTTAGTGCTTTAAATTAATGTTCGAACAAACCTAAATTTCATGGCCGAGTCTTTACTGGAACGCGCAGAACAGTGGAACTCTTGAGCTCCAGAACCCTCCAAAATCCTATGAACGTTGCGCTCATTGATGCCGCCACCTGCAAAGAGAGATTCAAATATAGTATTAAATAAAGTTGTCCTAGATTCTGTTTACACAGTTACATTAGGAAAAGATCATTATATGTCGTAAGTTAATAACTTGGTCAGAAGCATAAACCATATTTGTGTACAAACATGGAAATACATTCCCAAAAGGTCTAGTTAAATACTGACTCAGTGTTCAGCCCAAATTATCAAACATCAATCTAAAAAAATATTTAAAACAAAATGGAAGTAATTAAAAATATATATTTCATCTATACATATACAAGTTAAGTGTCTAAACTTTCAAGCAATAATCCAGGATAGTTTATTTGAAATGTTTTAATTTTTTTTTTTGAGATTTTGGATGACAGCACCAGATCAGAGGCTTGGTTATTAAAGGCGAACTGTTCAAAAGTACAATTCAAAGCTTGCTAATGCATCTGAGATGCACAGACAGATACCAACCAAGTTCAAAGTTCAAACATAGAATCTGTGCTCTGTATTTCCCAGCCTCATATGACATGCTTTAATCAAAAGTAATTTCTGCTTTGTTGGTAAGGGGAAGCTATATAAAGTATCAAACACATGGTTTGTAGTTACTGTAGCACAATTTCTTTGTTGATGGTGATAAAACAGTCATCTGTCTATACACAGTAATTTGAATTGTGTTTTGAGAAACGTATTAAGAGTTCTGCTGATTTAATATTGAAAATACTTTATTTTTGCATCTTATCATTTGACTCAGCAGTGGCAGTGCTGGGGGGCCTCACCAAATTTGTCAAATCAAATCATATAGCTTTACCTTACTTAATGCTTTATGTGTATATGCAGATGTTTACAACGTAAAATAAACATTCTTCTTACCTGGCATTATAATGATTCTGTCTTTTGCCTGTTACAAAAAATACAACATTGACAGATGAATAGCAGATCACAGACAATGTTTTTTTTTGCTGTAATTTTATCATTAACACATTCAAATCTGAGGTACTGTGCAAATGCCACCTGCATCACAAAGTAACACTAACTGCTTTTTCATATCGATACTGAGACAGGGCATGAAGTTGCTGATATTGTGCAAGCAGACATGTTAGTTAAATCACTGGTCTAATATTTGACTGTAGTTTTCTGCCTGCTTGTTAACTTTTCTCTGATCCCATTTGGTCAACAAGTTTATCTTTTCAGGAGCCACATTTGCTGAATTCCCCCCCCCCCCTCGGTCAAAGCACTTTTGGTACACTCTTCCACACTGTTTCACAAGAACTCATCATAAGGGTAAGACTTTTTTAAAATACTTGCTGCTCATACTCTCAGATGGTTTAAAGTTTCAGTTCTAATGTGAATTTACTGATCTATAGAAAACTTGCTTCCATGAGTGTATGCTTTACTCCAGGGACATGCATTTAAATTCCATCCAGAGAAACTTATGCTGTTTGTGCAGGTGTCTTTAATAAAACAGCCATTTAGTGTGTATGTATGTATGTATGTATGTATGTATGTATGTATGTATGTATATGTATATATATATATATATATATATATATATATATATATATATATATATATATATATATATATACACACACACACACACACATTTTAACTAAATAAATCAAATAAATGTGATAATTATGATGATGCCGATGTTTAAGTGAGTAATTTTAATGTGAAGATATAAAAAATAAAACTCAGTAGCTGTGCTGTTTTTAATTATAATCATATAAGATAAATTTGGGAGCATTTATAATACAGTTAGGATATGGTAAATTGAAATGGATAACCTGTTCTGTGAGGCGTTTTATGACTGGTAATCCTTCCAATGCAGTGCTGTCACAGCCACTGGTCAAAATTCTCTCAAATCCCAGAGATATCAGAGTTTCTAAAGCAATTAATGGATCGTGCACCATGTCGAATGCTGCAGTGCACAGAGATACATCATTTGTAAAATACTTTCAAATAAATTTTAAAATAACAGGATTTTACTAATATTTGTGTTTGTTTCAAATCTGAGCAAAGCGTTTTTAAAAACAAAATTCATTTACCTCTGTGAAATGTTACTGGCAAAGGACGACATGCAGCTAAAAGAGAAGAGATTTAGGGTTGAAGCAAAACAGTTATAATTATTATTTACAATTTCTCCTACAAGCACAAATATTAAAGTATGTAAAAATAAAGATCTATTTTCCATTTTCAAACTTGGACCAAAGTCATGAGCAACATATTTTTCATATTGCAAACACTTTCATTCAAAGTGGCTTACAAGTATGCAGTTTGCCTGCCTGCTTGCCTCTGATTAAACTGCTCCATTGTTCCTCCAAAATCACATCCAGACCAAATGACTTACCCAGCAGCTCCATGCATAGCTCAGCATCAACACGTCCATCTTCAGTCAGCGCTCCTAGCACTAGTCCATCAGCCCCATGTCTCTTCATCAGCTCTATGTCTCTTTTCATTACCTCCACTTCCCTCTCACTGTAAAGGAAGTCACCTCCACGAGGTCTGATCATCACATTCACAGGGATCTGCACATTCTCTTTAACTACCTGCAGCAAACCTGACCCCAAAAAAACAAGAACATTCTTTTAGAATAATGTAAATATATTCACAAATTTAAAAAAAAACATGAAAATGGAAGCTTGATTAATAAGGAATTGGGGAAGTTTCCTTCTCTAAAAATAAAGCAAAAAGCACATAAATAGTATTGTTATCTCTAAATTCTCAGCCAAATATATTTTAATGCAGTGAATTTGGTAGAAGATTATTATAAACATACAGAAACGATTAAAATCCTTTAAACAGACAGCTGTGTTTTTAAAGACACTTTAATAGAATGAACAAATTTAGAAAACATTTCAAGTTTATGAACAGTATAGTCTAATGTGGACAGCATGACTGTGTTTGATTTTGTCCTGGATGATGTTATTTTTGTACTTACCGATACTGGGTGTGATGCCACCTTCCAGTAAGCTGGAACAGAGTTCGATACGACCTGCACCTGCATTCAGATTTTAAGTAATGGTTAAAGAAGTTTTTTATTTTTTTTCATTTTATAAAATTGTTTTAAGATTGCTCCAATTGATTGCCATATGAGAGTTATGGAACCTCATAATTCTAAATAATTTATTTGTAAGTGAAAAACACACATATTGCAATTATACCTCCCCTTTCTGCATTTATCGCAGACTCAACTGAATCCACACATACCTCCATCAAGAATCCGTCTGCCATCCTACAAATGAGACACACAAAATAATGGGTGAAAAACTCATACAAATATATATATAATGTTAGTTTTTTTTTATTTATTTAAACTTATGTCAAAATGTCACGCTCCTCTTTAAACCCTAAGCATGTAGTTTCCATGCCTTACATTTCCATGCCTTACAAAAAAATTTTTTACACTTCATTTACATCAACTTGTGTTTTACCCGGTTACCATGTGTATTGTGTGTATTCTCTTATTGGATTTTTTTTCCTTTTTTTTACCTTATCTCTGTGATTGGTTTGGAAAAGTCATCACTTCATCTTGTATGCTGTACGTATATTAAGAATAGCAAGCAATAAGGCATCCATGTCTTGTTATTGCCATAGGACGGGGGGGGGGGTGCCCATGCCCATGCCCATGCCTATCAAGGGTAGAACGTTTCGGGCGCTGGGCAGATTCCACCCAGGACATGGCTCCAACCTATCACTGGGCACACTCACTCATACAGACAAATCATACAGACACACCCTATATGGGGCAATTTTTTGGACTGTGGGTAAAAACCGGAAATCCCGGATGAAAACCCATGCAGAAGAACATGGAAACTCAACCCAGATTGGGACTCAAACCTGGATCCCCAGCGCTGAGAGGTAGACGTGCTAACCATTAAGCCACGGTGCTAAATCTTTCACAAAATTTTTGTAATTTTACAATGACATGATTTGTCTGCAGCATGCTTGCTCTTACTTAACATATTCAGCAAGAAATTAAAACACTGACTGTAAAACAGGTCTTTTAATGCCACAATAATTAAAATAAAATAGCACAATTATCACACATTGTCTTATGTGAACATTCTTAAATGACATGCTATCACAGTGTAAAATGCACGATGGCAGGTAAGTTAAATGTAAAGATAAAACAGTGATATATATATACACTGTTATATATATATATATATATATATATATATATATATATATATATATATATATATATATAGAACAGTGTTTATAGTTTTTCTAATAATAATTTTGAAGCATAATGTGTCTACAAGCAGGGCAAGGCGCGAAGAGCGCATGCGCAAAACCAGGACCGCCATTCACTTCATTAGTACGTTTTTAGTGTAAACTCTGGTTGCACTTCTAAAGATTGCTATTGTATCGCAACTGATATTTGAAAGGCGTGATAAAAATAAGTAAAGTTTAAAGTCAGGAGCAGAGCTGTTTGCTTTGGTTAGCTAGCCAAGTTAAAATGCCACGGTCGTCCTGCATTTTCATCTAAAGTGATTTCAAAATGACATAATTCATGTATGTTTCGAAACATGATACGATTTTATTGCCATATACGGGGCTCATGTAAGGAAATAACTTCAGAGTAATTTATGTTAGTTACCTTGTTTGGTTTCACATCAGCCCCGAACACCGTTTCTGTCTGAACACCCAAGTCGACGTTCGGCTCGATCCCAATCCACGCTTTGTTGATTTTGTGTTTGTGCACTATAGTGACGAAATAGTGGCGTCTAGTGGCCTCTATGAAGCGCCCTACACGATCAAGAAGGGTTTAAATTGAACACGCACATGGCCTGAAACTAGGAGGATCCCTTTAGCAATAGAAACGTTAACATGTAAATATTACGTAAAGATATCGAACGAGTAGGAATATTTGGACAGTCTAAAACGCTTAACGTGGATTAGATTGATTTATTAAACAATCAACCTAGACAGACCAAACTTCACTCATTCATTACCTTTATTAGTACTCTCTACTGCCTTAATTATAAATCTGTAAGTCAACAATTGGCCTAACGTGAAAATTACTTTCCTTTTGGAGTATAGATTCAAAATTACTGTAGCAGAGAGTACTAATAAATAGTAATAAATGAGTAGTTTGATCTTTCTTGCTAGATGATGTAATGCATTAAGCCACATTAAGTCAATTCCATGCCATGGATTTAAATGAAAGGAAAGAGGCTTAAAGTGAAAATAATTGCTTTTCAGATTCATATTTACAGTAACGGCGGCACGGTGGCTTAGTGGTTAGCATGTTTGCCTCTCAGCGCTAGGGATTCTCTGTTCGAATCCCAATCTGGGTGGAGTTTCCATGTTCTCCCCGTGTCCGTGTGGGTTTCCTCCGGGTTCTCCGGTTTCCTCCCACAGTCCAAAAACATGGATCAAGTCAACTGAGTTCTCCAAATTGCCCCATGTAGAGTGTGTGTGAGTGTGTGCCCAGCGATAGGTTGGCACCCTCTCCTGGGTGTATCTGCCCGGCGCCCGAAACGTTCTCCCCTGGATGGGCATGGGGAACCCCACCGCGATCCTAATAGAGGATAAAGCGGAAGATAATGAATGAATGAATATTTACAGTAGTAGACAATAGTATTGACTAATAAATGAGTAAAGTTTTGTCTTTTTAGGTTGACGTTGTAATACATTGATTCAAGTGAAGTCGTTTTCACGTTAATCGTGTTAGACTGTAACGTAATAGTCTTGATTTTTAAATATTAGATGTTTAATAATTGTAATTTTAACTCATGCATTAGGAATAATAAATAAAGGCATATTTTGTGACGTCAGAGGTCAAGGGGAAAGCGAAAGCAACATGGCGCTGTACTGAGCATGTCCTCAATGGGAATGATATACAGCTTTAAATTTAAAAGTTAGAAGAGGACTTTAGCAGAATGCTGCTCCTCACGCTGAGATATGTCGTTCGGTTCGGCTGTAGAAACACCTCGAGAAGCTTTCAGCCAAACAACGTAAGCATGGCGCCCGCTGTTCAATCCGCTATCAATAAGCACCGTGTTCTGTTTCAGATGATCAGACCGCTGCTGCTTAAAACAAAACAAACTGACCAACTCTGAATCTGCATCTGAGAACCGAGCTGCAACATCCGACAAGCCAGATATTCAAATATAAATGTAAATTTACACTGAGATGTTTATGCACGGGCGGCACGGTGGCTTAGTGGTTTAGCATGTTCTCCTCTCAATCCCAATCTGGGTGGAGTTTCCATGTTTTCCCCCTGTCCGCGTGGGTTTCCATCGGGTTTTCCGGTTTCCTCCCACAGTCCAAAAACATGAATCAAGTCAATTGAGTTTTCCAATTTGCCCCATATAACGTGTGTTTGTGTGCGTGTCTGAGTGAGTGAGTGTGTGCCCAGTGATAGATTGGCACCCTGTCCTGGGTGTATCTGCCTAGCGCCCGAGACGTTCTCCCCTGGATGGGCATGGGGAATCCCACTGTGACCCTGATATAGGATAAAGCGGAAGATAATGGATGGATGTTTATGCACGGTGGCTTAGTGGTTTAGCATGTTTTCCTCTCAGCTCTAGGGATTCCCTGTTCGAATCCCAATCTGGGTGGAGTTTCCATGTGCTCCCCGTGTCCGCGTGGGTTTCCTCCGGGTTCTCTGGTTTCCTCTCACAGTCCAAGAACATGGATCAAGTTAATTGAGTTCTCCAAATTGCCCCATATAGAGTGTCTGTGTGAGTGAGTGTGCCCAGCGATAGATTGGCGCCCTGTCCTGGGTGTATCTGCCCAGCGCCCGAAACGTTCTCCCCTTAATGGGCATGGGGAACCCCACCGCGACCCTGATATAGGATTAAGCGGAAGATAATGGATGGATGTTTATGCATGGTGGTTTAGCATGTTCTCCTCTCAGCTCTAGAGATTCCCGATTCCCAGCTTCCTGTCCTGGGTGTATCTGCCCAGCGCCCAAGACGTTCTCCCCTGGATGGACATGGGGAAACTCCCCACTCGACCATAATAGAGGACAAAGCGGAAGATAATAGATGGATGCATGCTTATGCACAATAACACGAGGCTGTATGAGTTGGGTCATTTAATAAGAAATATCAACATATAGCAGTACATCTGTAGATAATGAAGAATGTATTAATATAAAATGACCACATAAAACTGAATAATTCATAGTAAATTCATTCATTCATTCATTCATTCATTCATTATCTCCCGCTCATCCTCTATCCTTCAAAGCTACGAAATATCCTCTCCCTCCAAGATGCAGAAAAACTAATTCATGCTTTTATTACCTCAAGGTTAGATTATTGTAATTCACTTCTGACAGGATGTTCGAATAAATCATTACAGAAATTACAACTGGTGCAAAATGCTGCAGCTAGAGTTTTAACTAAAACCAGAAAGTTTGATCATATCAGTCCTGTGTTATCAAACTTGCACTGGCTACCAATTAAGTTTCGTATTAAGNGCTGCCTGGCCGCTCAAGGAGGATGAGTCCCCCACTGAGTCTTGGTCCTCCCAAGGTTTCTTCCTTGAATAACAACATAAAAGGGAGTTTTTTCTTGCCACTGTCGCTTCGGCTTGCTCTTTGGGGGTTTAAAGGCTTTTCATTCTGTAAAGCTGCTTTGTGACAATGTACTGTTGTAAAAAGCGCTATATAAATAAATAACTTGAACTTGAACTTATTACGGTCGCGGTGGGGTTCCCCATGCCCATCCAGGGGAGAACGTCTCGGGCAGATAGACCCAGGACAGGGCGCCAATCCATCGCTGGTCACACACTCACTCACACAGACACACTCTATAGGGGCAATTTTGAGAATTCAATTAACTTGTTCCATGTTTTTGGACTGTGGGAGGAAAATCGGAGAACCCGGAGGAAACCCACGCAGACACGGGGAGAACATGGAAACTCCACCCAGATGGGGATTCGAACCGGGAATCCCTAGTGCTGAGAGGCGAACGTGCTAACCACTAAGCCACCGTGCCGCCATAATTCATAGTAAATTAAAGTCAAAATATAAGTTCATTTATTCATTATCTTCCTCTTAATCCTCTACTAGGGTCGCTGGAGGAGGGGGGGGGGTTCCCATGCCCATTCAGGGGAGAAGGTTTCGAACGCTGGGCAGATACACCCAGGACAGGGAACCAATCTATCGCTGGGCACACACACTCACACAGACACGCTCTATAAGGGGCAACTTAAAGCATTCAATTTACCCACATGAAACTCATGTGGACACCCACTCAATGAAAGGGGTTGTTAGGTGTATTGGATTATTATCAGATGCAGATTTTTATCTGCTGTTGGTAATTACATTTTTTCCTCAGGCCACACCATTGAGGCAATGGCTCATCCAGAGAGGTCAGAACACAGCTGTAGTTGAGACAGGATCTGTACTGAGCTCATCTGCAGCTTCAGCATTCCCTAATGCAGCATCAAATCGAATTGTGGGACGCTGGCTGGTGGGCTGCAGTGGTCTTGTCTTGGGTGCAGTGGTCCTAGGAGGTGTTACCAGGTCAGAAATGGTGTCGATGAACTACACACATATATTTGCATTAGTGATTATTAGTCCTAAGTCACATGTGGCAATTGGTAGTTTTTAGTGAATTCTGGTAGCGAGTATGTCCATCACAGTTTATTTTATGTACAGAATGAATTACTACTCTAACTGAAATTAAATTTAACATTGGAAACCACAAAAACACCACTGTCTTCCTTGTTTTCTTAAACCAATGATATTAATAATAAATATAATGATCATTTATTTACTCATTTATTATCTTCCGTCTAATCCTCTACTAGGGTCATAGATGGGTTCCCCATGCCTATCCAGTGGAAAGCGTTTCAGGCACTAGGCAGATACACCCAGGACAGGGCGCCAATCTATTGTTGGGCACTCACTCACTCACTCACTCAGGCAGACATACACCTTGAAACCATGTTTTTGGACTGTGGAAAGAAACTGGAGAACCCGGAGGAAACCCACACAGACACATGGAACATGGAAACTTCGAACTGGAATCCCCAGCGCTAAGAGGCGAACATGCTAACCAGTAAGCCACCTTGCTACCCAATACGAAGTACAATAATAATAATAATAATAATAATAATATCAGCAATTATTATTATTAGTCATACAATGACATAATAGGTAAAGATGTAGCCTATTTAACAATCGTAAGACTATTTAAAAGACAGGCCAGACTTTACAACAACAGCATACTGACTCTCTTCCTTACAGTAGCAATAAGTCGAGTTTCATTACCTAGGTGCAATTCGAACGCTTTACCACCAGATGTCACTAAAGACCTGATTACAATGTGAAAATTTTCCCCCCTCATTCATTTTTTAATTTGTGGACCTCTCTTTTTTAATAAGAAAATGAGCGGTCCACACATTGGAATAGAAAGTAGTGCTTCTAACTCGATTCAAGGATGTCATGTGTTTGAGACTTGGACATGGTGGATATTTTTTTAGTAGCTGCTTGGGTTTCCTTCAAAAACTTTTGACTTTTTCACAGGCATACAAGTTAGCTACATTAACAAAACAATTTTTTGTTTGTGTCGCTGCCCTACATTGATTTGGACCCAAATTGTCCAGGTTGTTTACATGTCTTTGTGACATAGATGAATGAATGGACATATACTTATATATAGAAAGTTAAATCCCTGCATTTATTTGAGCATTTATGACTTCAACACTAAGTGTGATTGTTCATCAGTCTATGCATGTAAAATACAAGCAACCATGTTTAATCAGCTACAGAATGATAAGATTGCATAAAAACCGAAACAATGTTGAAAAATTATAATCTACAGAAATCAGTTACAAAAAGTAGATATAAATCCCTGCTTTATTTAGTTCACATGTGTTTGTTGACCAATAGATTGTGATTTTAAATCCCTAAACTGGGTAAGTTTAGTGATTGATCCAGTGCTCTGAGAAAACATTGCATTTGTTCCACTGTTCTTTTTTAGACTCACAGAATCGGGGTTGTCCATGGTGGACTGGCACTTGGTAAAGGAGATGAAGCCACCTCAGACACAAGCTGAATGGGAGGCAGAATTTTCCAAATACCAACAGTTTCCCGAGTTCAAAGTGTAAGTTTCTTTCGCACAACAAAACAAGATAGTTGTATTTATTACATGTTTTCATGATTAAATGACAATAAACCTAAATAATGAACAGTTGTTTTTCTATCCTTTTATTATTTTTAATTTTAATTCTAGCTTACTGCAGCCTATAGTGATTTTTATAGTACTATACCTGGAGTCATTTGTAGAACCCCTAATAAAATTTTTTTAATGTCTAGAATGTTTATATTTTAACCACTATCTGGATTTAGAAATTTCAATTGCTGTTCTGTTTGTTACAACTTTGTGTTTGTAATTTTAATTAATTTGTCTTTTAAATCCTTCCAACAGATTAAACCATGACATGACCCTCACAGAGTTTAAATTCATCTTCTACATGGAGTGGGGGCATCGAATGTGGGGCAGGTTAGTGGGATTAGCCTACATCCTGCCCACTGTATATTTCTGGAAGAAGGGTTACTTCAACCGCTCAATGAAGACACGAGTCTTGGGTCTGTGCGGTTTTGTTTTTTTCCAGGTACCTAATTTTTTTTATTTACAGTTTACTCTAAATCCTTAAAACAGACCTGTGCAACAGGATATTTTGTAAGTTGTAAGTTATAATACTGTTCTTTGATATTCATACTTAATAATAGGGTCTTCTGGGGTGGTACATGGTTAAGAGTGGATTAGAGGAGAAGCCGGACTCATATGATATTCCCCGTGTTAGTCAGTACCGACTGGCATCTCACCTTGGTTCAGCTCTTCTGCTCTACTGTGCCAGTCTGTGGACTGGCCTCACTCTCATGTTCCCTATAAGCAAGGTCAGCAGACACACATACTCTAATGACTTGTGCTTATTTTAATTCGAGAAGTTGTAATGACTCTGTTCTTTTAGCTTCCCGATACCAAGCAAATCATGCAGCTCAGAAGGTTGGCCAAGGGCACGGGGGCTTTAGTCTTCCTTACAGCCATGTCAGGTCAGCCACATATGCTTGCTTAAACACTGTTTCAGCTAAAATTAATGTTTAGTTTTCGAATAAGTAGCACTAAATTGCAGCAGTTTTGCATCTTATTACAGATTATATCATAAATATGAAATATTTGTAATTTTTAGACAGATTTATTGTTTCCATTTGTTTGTGTTCTCAGGAGCCTTTGTTGCTGGACTTGATGCTGGATTGGTTTATAATTCTTTCCCAAAAATGGGTGACTACTGGATTCCTGATGATCTTCTCGCCTTCTCACCAGCACTCAAAAATGTTTTTGAGAATCCCACCACTGTTCAGTTTGATCACCGCATACTGGTGAGCTCAGCATAACAGTTTAATAGACACATTTAATGGTCAACATCTGAACGACATATAATTCTTCAACAAAATAGTTTTGTGCTTGAATTTATTTGTTTTTACAATTTTAATTAGTCAATAAATATAAAGTACAATAAGTAGTAATTTTAATATTGCTTTAGACCTGATTCTTGCTTTTGTAATTATTTTCTTTCTGTTGGGCCATTGTCTTTCTGTAGGGTATTAGCTCTTTAGCAGCAATCACAGGACTCTACCTGTTCTCCAGACGCATGCAACTGCCCAGAAGGGCAAAGATTGCCATCAGCTGTCTGACTGCTATGGCCTACACACAGGTCAGTTTCTTTTTTTACATTTCCTACAAACTTTCAGTTTTATCCTTTACTGAACTTGAGATTAATTAGTTAGTCTTACTTTCCACCAGTTTAAAACAAATCAGCAAGTTTAGACAAAAATTAATTAGTAAACCAGTCGTTTTTTTTGTGTTAGTTATATCTTGCAAATCTGTTTAAAATTGTAGGTGATTACATAAAAAGAAGTACTTTGCAGACTTCTTGATAAAGGAATAACTGTGTGCTGAATGTACACATACAGTGCTCAGAACAGCATCATGGTTTACTGTGTTATTTTTTTAAAGCAATATTGTAAATAAATCACAGGAAATAGATGTTATTAGGCTCGATGTGCAGCTAAGTACAGTTAAGCCTCTTTCTGTGATTTAAATTTTTTTATTTTTATTTTTACAGGTTGGCAGGTGATAAAGATTACTCACAAACAAGTGTATTAAATGAAACGTTTTATTTGTGCACAATGTGTTTTAGAGTTATTCCTCAGACCTATTATCAAAAGCTTTATCTCTATTAATACAGTTCATATGAAGATTTATTATACATCTATATTAGCCACATAGTTTTTATGGCTAATGAATGATGACCACCTATTTTGGTATTTTTCAGGTGACACTTGGAATCTGCACCTTACTCATGTATGTTCCCACCACCCTGGCAGCAACACACCAATCTGGATCAGTTGCCCTGCTGACTTTTGCGATTTGGGTTCTTGCAGAACTCCGCAGGGTGGCCAAGTAGAGGCATCCATCTGTACATAATTCAAAGGTCAGTTCAGGGGTCAGTGTTAATCAGCTTATCTAAGGCTTCATTATCATCTGCTAGATTAGATCCTTGAAGGTTTTTATGTTCACTTCTGATGTATGCTGAACTTCCAGCCTTAACGTGTGGCAGCACGTTGGTGAATAATAATTAGAAAACGAGACCTGCTGCTAGATTGTTTTTTGTCACATTGTGATCATACATTAAGTACACATTTTAATTTACTCATTTCAGCAAAAATGCTAAGGAAAAGTGCTTTAAAATTATTATGTATAAAACTCATTCATTGTTTATAGTATAATAAACTCCAATAATGTTGAATAAGCTGTAAGTTTATGTCCAGTCATTTTTGTTACGTAAAGACAATTAAAATAATTGTTGATATTTCATATATCTTAATTAAAACCAGCACACACCTCACAATAAGTTTGATTGTGATTTTATTTTTTCTCATTGATTTATTTTATTAAACCATGATAACTGCACTCAGTTAAACAGGTTCATGTATGTATATGATGTGCTGTTTTGCAAAGCAGTCATTTTGCTAAACTTGGTGCATATTTCAATCCAGACTCACATAATTTTTTTTTGATTCTTGACATTGTGATGAGAAACTTGTTCTTCTCCAGCACATCCAGCAAAAGACTTTTAAAGCATCATGATACTGGTCATTTAGTACATTTAGTTTTTAGCTGACATCATTTTATTACACATTGATCTGACCAAATGTGGCAACATTACCTTAAACAGTTTAAATGGTTAACGCAGACAAGCTTTAGGTACAATTTATTACTAAACCTGCCATACAAACTATAATCAGTAAAGTATACAATTGGTAGTACTCTTGAATTCATAAGACACTTACATGCATATTATCTTATTTGCTTTTGTTACTAGAAGCTTGATTTAAAGTAAATAAACTACAATTTTAAACCCTGTAACTAAGTGTATTTTTACCAGATGCCTGTCTACCACTGACTTTATTACTTAATTATTATGTACACATATTAATTAATTATGTACACAGTTGAGGTCTGCGTTTTATAAGTTCAGTAAATGTTAAAGTTAAAAAATTATTAAGCCTTGTACATTTTCACATGACCGTGTTATTTGGAGGTTGGGTGAGTGAGTGGTGTATGGCAGTTCTTAAACTGATTCTTTACATGGTTCTCTTGCTTCTGACATTAATATTAATTATATATATAATATAATATAATATTATATTATTATGTTAAAAATGCAACAACTTTTTAAATGCACTTATGAATTATGGGTAAGAGGCTTTTAGGGTAATGAGTGTCAACCATTTTTTTTAAATTAATAAAAAAAAAGGCAATGCAAAATACTATTTAAAAAAAATGCTATTTAAAAATGTTACAGCAATTATGTAACTTTCTAAAACCAATGTAATTTTAGAACTTAACCAATAGCCCTAGTGCATTTACTAAGGCCTCCAGTAATGTACAATGTGGATGATTTGTATACAGTACATCAACGCTCATTCCAGACACATTATTGCATAGCAGTTGTGTTTTTTATTGTTTCTGTACAAAATATACATTTTATTTTATTATTTTGAATGCAGTGCAACCAGTCGAGGCTAGCTTACAGGTATTTATTTATACAGCAGGTTATTAACTTTTCATGCGAGTATGGACACCCGAGTATGGACACCACAGGGGCAGTTGTCTAAGCACTTCGATCCAGTGGGGCTAAAGTGGAATTAAACCGATTTCTGTACTGAGTGGCACTGGAAGAGAGAGCTATTTAAATAGTTACTCAACTAGGACTTTTGTCATGTAGCACAAAAATCATCATGAGACTGAACATTGTGTACATTCTCGCTAACAATTACAGTACAATGCTAACGAGGTTTAGACAATACACGCAGATTTCACACACAATTCATATCCCACTGAACTCTTCTCACCACTAGGTGGCTTCTTTGAGTAATTTAATCCTACATCATACATGGTATTTCATACCCAAAATGGCAACACCTTTAATGAAGTGCATCCTGTATTTAAATAATACTTCCGGATATAACAGACTGTATTTTCTACGTCAACATGACCGTCAAAATAATATTGCAGTGTTCTTGTCAAGAGAAAAAAAATTCACCCCATATTCAAACATCTAAAAGAAAATAATTGAGTGTATTCCAGAGGGGATGGCCTGCCTGTGTTCATCAATCAAAGTGACACTTCCAAAGTTCTTACATGAAACTAATTAAATTGTTAGCACCCTTGTTGCACACGTTAAAAAGAACTTGGATCCGTTTTAATTTGGGCCTTTTTCAGATATTTTCATGGCTTCATATATTTACTAAGATTAAAAATGTTTAAAATCAATTTTGCGTCTGTGCATCCATATTGATAAGCACGAGAATATCACTGTGTTCTCAATATTAATGGGATATATCTCTGTAAAGCTGACTACATTTATTAGTTCATGGATATGTCTGAAGTAAAAAAGTGCAGCATTAGGGTTTCATTTATTTCTAAAGCTACAACAAAAGCTATGCTGCCATCAGACCTCCTGATTTGCTTTAAGACATCATTGTTGCTTATAATTCTGATAAGCAGTTTTAAATGAGGCCATTTGTAAGAAAATAACCCACTGAACTTTTCGTATTTTGTTTTGTGTTAAAAACCTGGAACAGAAATCCATTGACTAGCGATGACATTACAAATCTACATGACAGCCTGTTATAGCAGTGTGAGTGAAATATGGTTTGCAGTTTCTATCAAATAAAACTATAATTAAAAACCTAAATGAGTTCTATTGCTGTTCTTAAATAGCCAGCTCAATCGAGCACATACTTGAAGCGTATGACTACAGAATAAATTTTTTTAGCAGACTCAAACCATAAGACAATTTTCTCAGGTCTGAAGAAGCCACAATTACTCTTTTGGCCTTGCTGCAAAGCTCTTTTAGTGAAGAATCTAACGCTGCTCATCACTCCAAGTCTATTATACCCCCTGTTAAACATTCTAAAAGCAGCATCTCATTACTTGGACCAAACAGTTATTATGGGGTAAAAGAAAAATACGCTCATTGCAGTGTAATTATGTTTTGATGAATCCATTGTGAGATGATGATATAAGAAACCATGTAGGTATATATGTGATATATGCTCGCAATCGACTGCGGGTGCTATTGATTAGCTCAGTCAGCTGGCTGCTGCTCGAATGCCCAGCATCTGCGGGAGTGTAATGTGCTGTGTATCTATTGCCCAGGGAGATATTCTGAATGTGGTTTCTGCTGACTGTGTACTATATGTATTAAAAATTATTGGATCCGAGTCATTGTAATTAAAAGAACATCTGTAATTAAGAAGTCAGACAAGGTAATCCTAAAGAAAACTTGTTTCAGGCTTAAAAACATGGTTTGTTTTATGACAATATAACAGCCTTCAGTCTTTAACCAAACCTATGCTGGAACCTTAAATACAGAATGGTCAAGTCGAAGCCAAGACTTAAAAAATATTTTAAAATATTCTTTGTATTATTCTTTGACCTGGCAGTGAAACTCAAAACTGGAAACGTTTAAGGTGCTAAATGCGAAAGCAAAGTATCACTGTTCTTCCCAAAAGACATTTGTAGATGTAAGGGGTTAAATTGATGTTATGAAAACAAGGTGTCTCCTCAAATACAAAGTTAATGCGAACACAATGCTGCTTTGCATTATTCAAGCCGTTTAATTTTAAAATTCATTCAGTGGCATTTGGAAGGTCTCATTTGCATATTCCTTAAATGCACCGTGTTAATTAGCGCTTGGAATAATAAGGGTTCAGTAAATACTCAGTAACATTGTGCAAAGAAATGTCACCGTGCACCTAAATTGGATTTTCTGGCAAAACTGGCAATCATCCCTAAAACTTATTGCTTATTACTTTAGTCCATTGTGTTGTGGTCTGTACAGGTTCCACCTTAATTTAATATCATTTAAAAAATAGCAATATTAAGAAATAAAACACAATCTTAAACTGTGAATATTATGTGAGATATAAAATAATAATAAAGGTGTTTTATTTAAGCATTTTACATTTATGTAACTCATGCTTTGATGTTACATGATTCAGCTGCATATTTAAAAACATGTAGCATACATCCCCTTTTATTTACTGTTCTCATAATTAAAAAGCTGACTAAACACAGATTCCTTTTCATTGATATGGTTTTTGGATGTTAATTCCAACTTAAGCAACAGGTTCTGTGCCATAGTAGTAAATTATGGCTCAATGGTATTTAATAATTTTTCATATTTCAAAGTTTACTGCGCCAAAAACTCTCTTTAAGTTTATAGTGTGTTTATATATTACTGACATTTTACAATTTCTTGGATAGTAAAGGTTTACAGGTAATCAAGACTGAACTAAGACTAACCCTGCTAGTGAAATGTTGGGTTTGTTTCATACTGAGAAAAACATCTGCTAACTAGTTCTAATTTTTGTTACACATATTACTCTTTAAATGACATCACAATGCATGTGCACTTTAAGAATTTCTTTTAGTATTGGGCATTAGTAAAGGTGGGACAGTTAATTAAAGGCTGGCTGGATAAAAAGTATAAAGTAATTGTTACTGTTACTTTGTTTTATCAGCTTGATGCACTGACACCAAGTGTCAACAACAAGGTGTTTAGATATAAACACCAACAATGTAAGACCCTGTCTACAATACACATATAACTGTAAAGTACCTTTATTTTATCCCTCCATCTGTAGAAACAAAAGATATCTAGAAAATAATCCATAGTCATTTAAATAAAAATGTAAATGGGAGAAATCAGGTGACGTTCACCCAGCAGATTAACAACAAGCTGCTAAAGACAAATAGTTTACTGAAAGATTGAAAGATAGATTGAAAATCTTTTATAATCACACCTTTTTTAAAATATATATTTTTTGACTTAAATGATTTGCTTTGTTGCATAAACAATAAAAGTAAATAATTAAGTGTGAACATGGTCACATGGTATGTTTTATGTCTTCATCATTGTCTGTTTGGATGGCAAGCTCTGGTGCCATTTTCACACATTCACATAACTGTGGGAAAGATATGATATCTCAAACCTTCACAGTGAGATCATTGATGCAGCATAACTCGAGTTCCATCTTACTCTCGTTATGAAATAAGTCTCTTGGGATAAAAAGAAAATGTTTTACCAGAAAGGAGCAGTTGGAATGGATGAGGAGAAAGGCTAAGGAGCTTCTTAAACCACTGACTATAGACGTATCTGGAACGTACAAGCATACAATGTTGCCCTATTGGCTGTTGTAGGAGGTTGGGCAAAGAAAATCAGGGCTAAACCTCTTAGACCTCTAAGAATGTGATTCAACCTTCTGAGGATGGCACACAATGACAGCACACAGTCTGAGCGAGGCACATGTGGATGGCAATTTGATGACAGACTTTGGACTAGCTCAGTAAATAGGTACTTTACATACTGTAGAATACTGTGACATCATGCGGTACAAAAAATCAGTCCCTTATTAGGAAACAATTGCAAGTGTCATTCACGCATACAAGGACTCCACACAGATATTGGCTACTTTTTTTCTATTAGTTCTATTCACCTCCATAGTCCCTCCATGTTCTTCTGCATTTCCATTTACCTGTTCTGCTGAAATAAGCTGCCATCTTCACAAGTGCAGCTGGGCTTTTTCATACTTTTGTAAGAACCAAGAGATAAATTATTGGAGTTGATCTAGTAGCCAGCCCTGTTTTTATTAAGTCCTTTATGTCTCTGGGAGGAAACGAAAAAGATAATAGAGGTTCTCCAGCTAGATGGAGAGGAAAAGGAAAAAAAAGAGGAAATTTCTAGTTGACCGAAGGTCTTGGTAACTTCTTTCAAAGTGCTGAATTTTTCTCTCCACAAGAATATAAGTTTAAATGACATTATCAAACAGCTGCATGGACTGCATGATGTTCTCGTCCTGGAAGAAATGCAAATGTAAAAAATATTAAAGATTAAAATTAATATCTCAGATTAAACAAAACTCACTGTGTATACAAAAGATTAGAAACGTATCTCCACAATGATAATTAAGACTCAAACAATTGCAGTGTGGGGCAGCACGGTGGCTAAGTGATTTCCATGTTCTTCCCGTGT
Source organism: Corydoras maculifer (assembly GCA_019802435.1). Classification (NCBI taxonomy): domain Eukaryota; kingdom Metazoa; phylum Chordata; class Actinopteri; order Siluriformes; family Callichthyidae; genus Corydoras; species Corydoras maculifer. The sequence continues at coordinate 305,556 of JAFMOD010000331.1, forward strand.
CTGAGTGGGTTTCCTCTGGGTTCTCTGGTTTTATCCCATAGTCCAAAAATATGGTTTCAAGGTAAACTGAATTGCCCCATAAAGTGTGTGTCTGTATGCGTGAGTGTGCCCAGTAAAGGATTGGCGCCATGTCCAGCACTCAAAACGTTTTCATTTGGATGGACATGGTAGAACCCTCCATTTAATTAATGAACAAATGAATAATTGCATTGTGTTAGATTCACCAATTTGTTTTAAAATAATGCACTGTAAAGGAACATCAAAATATGGTAGTGTACTTTCAAGTCTCTTTCTTTCCATCTATCTTTTTATCTTTCTATCTACCTAATTGGAACCAAATGTATTGATCGGTTCAAAAGCTATCATGCTGTACTTACAAATGTTCACTTCAAATATTTATATGGCGCATAAATAACACCTTGGCTTGGAAATGGATTATAGGCTTTAAAGAGCAGATGAAATAGTTGTGATGCGTCTAAAGGCAATATAAAAACTCCTACTTTTATTTATTTTAATTTGATACATTGCCCTTTAGCCTAAGCCAGACTACTCTGAAAATATACAGAAACAGTTATGAAGAAAAACAGCCAAACTGCACCTGATGCACAGTTTTTGTGCTGATGTTAATGGAGGTTTAATACTGCAGTAAATGAGTCAGCAAAGCGCTGGTGACTTTTCTGCACTTTTTGCACCTCAGCACTTGGCGAATGCACTGTGACTTTATGTGGTCTGTCACTTGGCTGAGTTGCTGTGGTTACTAACCACTTTCACTTTTAAATAACACCTCTCCAGCTGATGGTGGAATATTTAGGAGGGAAAACATTTTTAATATTTAAGAACTTACTTCTAACAGTTTTACCCTATTACACCACCTCACTTAAGTTTAATGAGCTCTCAAAACTGTCCACAAATGTTTGGAAAGGGAAACTACTTTGATACCTTTATAATTTATTTGGGCTACCTGCCTTAAATCTAGAGCTAAAATATACTGTCTGTGATTTATACCTTTTGACAAGACTCAATAAACTCGTCAATCGTGACAACGCCATCATTATTCCGGTCCATTTTCTGTGAAAAAAGCAGAGCAAAGATATGTAAAGAACAACAAAAACAAATGCCATTCATCTTCAGAATGTGATTCACAGATGTTTCAAATCATAAGCTGTTTTAATTTAAAAGCCATTACAATATTAAGCTGAAAGTTCTACAAAAGGTCAAAATTTAGTAAATTACATCTACATCTAAAATAAATCAATATCTGTTCAATTTTATTAGTAATTCATTTATATTACATATTATTAATTATCACATATGACAAGTTCTAGTTACAGATAATTAAAGTGCTTACAACATCCAAAGAACATATATATAAAATCACCTGAAAGAAGTTCTCCACATGTTCTTTAGGAGCATCATCCTGCATGCTTGGGTACGTGTATTTCCCCATCATGTCATAAATGGATTTCATTATGTCCAACATTTCCTAAAATACAGAAAAGTCACATGTAACCCGATTTTACATTTCTCATTTAATTACTAAATCACATTCTCAACCTCAAAGGCATGTAAGCTTATAAAATTGAAGAAAATATGTAAATGTGCGGGATTTTTATTTAAATCACCTCTTTGGTAATGCACCCATCTTTATTAAGATCATAAAGATTGAATGCCCAGTTGAGTCGATCGATTATGGTACCTCTAAGAATGATCGAGAGCCCAATAACGAAGTCCTGAGAAAAAGAAACAGAACAAAAGCAGACTTATTTATAACGCTGCTGTTGTGCTTTGCTGAGTACAGAGCTCAGTCCACTTTGCAGGATGCAGAATGAAAAAAATAAAGAAGTGGAAAAGATGAATGAACAGCACTTGCCTCAAAACTAACTGATCCATTTTTGTTAGTGTCAAATGCTTCAAAAAGGAAATGTGCATACATACTTGAATCTAAAAAGACAAAAATAAGATGTTTTTACATAATTTGTAAATAATATACAGAAACTGGGACACAGTTAACAAACGATTCTCTGCAGTTACATTTATTTCTTACTTCATAAGGTTAATCAGTCTTATACAACATTGAATCAGACACTATGATAATTTGCAGTAATAAAGATCTTTTAGATTGTTTAATAAGGTTGCATTTGTATAATATTGTAGAATGGATATGGTCATTGCTATTTTACTATTTCTTTAAAGATTTTTATATACGATATGTACATATTACATAACTTACTGCCTACTTCATTTTATCAGCATACCCCTACGGAATACAATTTTTTTTTGTTGTGACCACAAAGAAACATTTATAATTTAAGCGCTTTATCTTTTTATACAATAAAGGTGGAGTTGTGTTACAGTAAATAGTTAAATTAGGTTTGTGGTAACATTTCAGTTACTTGTTAATATACTTTTCTACCCAGATAATTTGTACTGCACAGTGAACAAGTGCATCACCACTTCTCTGTTATGAGAGCTTACTAATATTAAGTTGTGCACCAGCTGTCCAATTTTTATATTTATTTATTTTGTTCAAAAGCGTATGTCCTCTGAAGCCAGTTTTGGAATTCTTATTCTTTGATGACAATCTACACAGCAGATTTAACTTGGTTTGTGCGTTTCAGATGCTTACATTATATGAAAGTAGTCTGTCTAATTGACAATCTGTGACATATCTGAGCTTGTTTATTAATTGGGTGTTCTATCCTTGTCAAAATCCAACGCTAAATGACAAAAAAAAGCATGCCAATCTGAAAGTTCACTGGTCTGTGACAAAAATGCTTTTAAAAGCAAGTTACATGATCACAGTATATGCATGGCTTTATATTATGCCTGAGATGTGTCCAGGCTGTTAAGGGTGGATTGACAGTACCTTAAATCTTCTCTACATCGGCAACTAATCTGTCAGCTGTTGTCAGAGTTATACAGCAAATAAGCAACACAACATTTAGCAAAACTGACACAACAGATATACATCAGCAACTGATACCATTCATTCATTCATTCATTTTCTCCCGCTTATCCTCTATTAGGGTCGCGGTGGGGTTCCCCATGCCCATCCAGGGGAGAACGTCTCGGGCGCTGGGCAGATAAACCCAGGACAGGGCGCCAATCCATCGCTGGGCACACACTCACACAGAAACACCATATAGGGGGCAATTTTGAGAATTCAATTAACTTGATCCATGTTTTTGGACTGTGGGAGGAAACCGGAGAACCCGGAGGAAACCCACGCAGACACGGGGAGAACATGGAAACTCCACCCAGATGGGGATTCGAACCGGGAATCCCTAGCGCTGAGAGGCGAACGTGCTAACCACTAAGCCACCGTGCCGCCAACTGATACCAGTAAACGCCAATTCATTTGTATCTAGACCCATAGCAGGCAATTAGGCAAAGTCAGCTCAATATCAGTTTATTGCTAAATTTGGTCAGTTACACAGTTATAGTAAAGTCTTCTTGGTTTCTCTTTCCTATTGACATTTCAAACAGTAAAGCATCAATGAACATTATTTTGGGAGTCCCTGGTTACTTATAGTTTGTAGAATGTTTAAGCAAACAGATAATTTTAATACTTATTTATAAGCCCACAAGTTCTCCTAAAATTTTTTACCTGTCAATTACACAGCAATTAAACTATTACGGCTTAATGTGCTACATAAAGGAAAGTGGTCATTCTGAATGTTTTCTTTTTAAATACTGATGGTAGTCATTTACATCATATGAACAAGATTATCAGAACATCTGCATATTACACCTACAGAGAGCTAAATGGGCTTCTCTTTGCAGATGTTACAGTTCTCTATTTTTTGCCTATTTATGTGATTTAGGTCAGACTGATGATTTTCTTTCCAAGTAACGATTTTCTTTCTGAGCAAACCCAATGGTGGTTGAAGTCAGGGCTCTGTATTAGCCAACTACATCTTTATAGACTTTTTTGCAATACGCGACTTTGTGCAATACAATATTGTAAATATTGTTAATGTACATATGTTGTTGTCATATGCTTTACATAGCAATACAAAAATACTACTAATGTAGAACAAATCTAAACAGCTAAGGCAAATATCTGGAATAAAACAATATAAGGTTGGCATAAGTAATGTAAAATACGTAGATGCCATGTTGAAGTTATGAAGTTATGTAAGTTGACTCACCCCCTTGTGGGAAAAACTGTGAATAGATGATTTTAAAGGTGTCCTCATTCACTACACCACTGGGACATTCCTTAAAAAAGAATAGGCAACTTTAAGTTACACTGAAAGTTTTAGTTTGAACAATAAATCAATTTCTAACCGAACTGGCAAAATAACTAATATTTATTTTATAGAACAGTAGCCATAAAGACCTGAAAATGCGTTTTACTACGGAAAAAGAGCCAAGTTAACCCCAGTTACCTGCTATTGTTATTAATATTAACATTAAAAATGCTGTCAGTGACTTGTGGTTAAAGTTAGGGTTAAACTTAGGGATAACCTACTTTGTCAAGATCTTTTGCTGTCGACACATCTACCTTTCGAAACGCCCACTGATCTTTTAAACATCTCTAAACTAATGCCTTGGTATATAATTAAATTCATAAATGAAACATAAAAAATCTTACATTTTTAAAGCCTCTGTATAACACTTGTAGCTCTTTCTTGGTAAACTTGGTTTGCTCTTGAAGTTTCTCCAACCCCTCGGGCCGATGACATACCGTGGACAACTCGAAATCATCCTCGATGCTGTCTGTGAGACACAAGCAACCTCTTTAACAGTTTTTCATGTGCAGAAAACAACTACTGTTCTACTCACCATAGATTTTAGTGAACTGTACTATTTAGAAAAACATCAAGTATATTCATAACAGTGTAAAAGATTTATAATGAAAGAATAAATTGTGATATATGCACCAGATCTTCAGCTCTCATACATGTTCAACATCCTGCAATCAGTATTCTATTACATCAAGTAGGATGTCATTGTTGCATGTCTTCTGTGTTCCCATACACAAATTTATTATTTCCTTGGAGCGTCATTTTTAAATAATTTAACAGAAAAGGTAAGGTTCTAATAAAGCAAAAAAACAACAACACATTTTTAACATCACATTTACAGAACAGTCCCTCTTCATAGAAGTCCACCAGTCAATCCAAACAATCCAAGCAACATGGGTTTAAGGACCTTGCTCAGGGGTGAATCGCAAACTGTTTCTTGTATGTCTCATGTTAGATACTCCCAAATTAATAATGCAACTATGGATTATTAAATATAGCATTTACAGTACTACTGTTACAGTTGCTAAATAAAATTGCCTTATAAATCAGTGATATTTACATCATCAGAAATAATAAATGTATGAAACCAAGAATCTACAAGCCCATCATCTAGGAACAAAAGTACCCAACTACACATTGTATCAGTAATAAAATTGCTAATTGTCGATATTACTGGACATAAGTGAGGAATTCTTTCCTTTTCAAAATTTACAATTATAAAGAGCCACGATTCAAGAGTTCATTGAGGAATATGAATGAGGCGGTGGTAAGTCACTTGCATTGACTGACTGAGGAAGGGGCACTGGGCCCACAGCAGGGCAGCAGCTTGAGGAACCGCTGTTTAATGCTTTTTTTGCTTTGGCTGGGAGTATTACCTGAAAGTCACCAACCACAACAGAGGATTAGAAAGTAGCCGAGCTCAATGGTGAGACAAATCGTGCACATATGCAAGTCATACGAATACATATTCACACTCAGATTGCATGCAGCAGGATCGTAGACTACATGAGGTAATGGCTGAATAGTTTGTGTAAGTATCCTTTATATCAATCCTGTTTGAACTCTATATCACTAGAGTGGAAAAAGAGGAAAAAGACAAAAAAAAAGTACTTCTAGTTGAATTTTGTATCCATGTTTATGTACTTTAATGTACATTTATGTACTTTTAAGTTTAACTTTAAATCTTCAGCTTTTAAAAATTTTAAAACAATTAGAAGGCGGCACATAGATATAGCTTGGCACTTACTTACAAATGAGTACAAATGAGTTAAAACAGTAAATTTGTAATAATTATTTATTCTGTCAATTCTCATTGTATTCTCATAAGTTGGAACCGCTAATGTTTTTGGGTTATTGAACACTTTTAATTTAATCATGCTTTCTGACCTATTGATTAAATATTTTCCCTCACCATTTCAGCTATATTGTAACTAGTGAATATGTCTCTTACACAATCCAACATACACTAAGAACAACATATTAAGGACAAAAGCATTGCGACACAAGCATCTCAACATATGTTTTGGACAACTTATTGTGAAGAGTTTAGGGGACAGTTTTACTCTGTTAAGCAAAGTCTATAAAACATGGGAGATGAAGACATGGTTTGATAAATCTGGTGTGGGAAAAACTTGACTGAGCTCTTACATTAACATCATTGTAGAACTAGAATACAAAATCATGAGCCAGGCCCTCTCACCCAACATCAGTGTCTGATCAGAGAAAGAATCTGCTTTCATCTGAGATGAAAAAAAAAATCCACAAATACACTTTCACATATTTTAGACAGTCTTCTTAGAAGAGTAAAACCTCTCATAGCTGAAAAGGGGGACCAGTGGGGACGTCTCAGTGCTTTTGTCCTTATAGTGTATGTTATGCAAAAACATGCAGCACAAGAATCTTTATAGTATCTTTGCTGACCAAGCTTTACAGAGCATTTTAAAACAGTGTTTCTTATTTTAAAGGAGGAATTTAAATTAGTTATTCTTCAAAATGAATATCGTAAATGCAATAAAACTCTCCAAAAAAACTAAAAACATATTTTATGAACAATTTAATTGGATAGAAAAAGATAAAGGTCCGAAGCAAACAACACGTACAGTGCCACTTCTCAAAAAAATAGATTATTCAAACTGAGTGTAGCTAAAAAGAAAAGTGAAGCTCATTGACCAGCAACATAACACCATATTCTCATATGTGTTAGCACAAAAACAAGTTTCTGACTTTTATAAATTTCTTCTATGTGTGGCCTGATCCTTGTCACAAAAATAATCTGATACCAGTTTTACAAATGAGATTTACGACGATCAACAACCAACAACTGGCTTCAGCTGAGCTGTGCAAATTCAGATTCGGTCCCTTATAAATAGTTGTTGAACACTGGAACCACCTAAATCTCATCCACAACCTGTTGTCAATTTTAAAAAGCAAAATTAAGAGTAAAACTTAATGAAAAATGAAAATGCAAAGCCATAACTTCCTATAGCTTGTTTTCCCAACTCACACTGTATTCCCTTGCTTGTTAAATAAGGCTGCTCATACCTCAACTGTATTGCTTGTTGCATAACCACGAGGGACTCTTGAGCGGTAAATAAGTGCAGGCCCAACCTCAAATCAATATGGGTGTATGTCTTACAAGTTGAATGCACCTGATAATTGTAGATGTACTCTGGACAATATAATACAGGAAAGATTTAGTTCACTACTATACTATTTTAAGTAAAACTCTCAGATCCCTAGAAAAATGACAATGTCTGTGACATCATGACAACACAAATAATAATCAGGTTTGATAATACTATAGTGAAGCTAGTGTCTCTTTAACTACTGACTTGTGTTCTCTCATTTGAAAGTCGCTTTGGATAAAAGTGTCTGCTAAATGTCTAAATGTAATAAGTTTTAACTCACACTAACAGTTCACAGATTTATGTATCTGAATGGTTTTATATTCTACAGCTTCCATGAGTCTAAGCCTCTATGCACCATGTCTATGACTCGAAACTCAACAGATGCATCATGTATAGCAACTTTAACCTAATTCAGGCCAGTTCAATACAGATCTGCCCCAATGACTCATTAGACCAACATTAAACTAACACAACATTCCTCAACATTCAACTCCACTTTTGACTAACAGCTGAAAGGTTTTCACACATCAGAATGACATTCACACAGGTGGGAAGGACAACATGCACAGGAAACAGACAAAATAATTAGATCAATTCTTAGGGGTTGACAATATCTGTCATGATGATCAACTGTAGCCATTATCTGGAAATGGATATTTTGAAAACTGCCTAATGCTTTTATGTCAAAAGTGACATTGAGCTGCCAGGCAGTTTATAGCATTTTAAGTTAATCTTTGGCATGGATTACAGGGAAACAATAAAAATCAATGCTAAATAGATCAATGTGGTCAAATAAAAGATATAAAGCTCATCGACCTCAAGACTTGGCTTTTTATATGTATATATTTTTATTGTTTTAACAATTTTTGGAGGCCGTAAAGTTACCTTAATAAATTATTCTATTGTAAAAATGCTATAAAACTATAATTTTGTGAAATTACTCTCTAATACATATAATATTAATATGTAATGTGTATGCAAACTGTACAGAACTTTTTTTTGGAGATTTGAACTTTGAGTTTTTGACCTATTTGGGAAAATTAAAAAATAACAAATAAACATAAATAAAACTAAGAGAATGAGAAAAATAATAAACTTTAAGTAAAGCTATATTTATTCAAATATTACATAAATTTACAGAAATAAAATCCCTCACCAAAAAATAAGCAGTAATGCATAACTTCCATTCATGGCCATCACTCAATCAATATTTCATGGAAATCCTATAGATTAATCAAAAAGAAGATTTATTACAAGCACTGCTGTGCACTGATGAAGCCCAATCACTGCAAAAGATCTAAAAAAAACTTACTGTACTGGTATTATTAAGGGCCAGTATGTTCATACTTTAGGATTGTGTAGCAAATATCAAATATTTAATTGCATGTACATTAATATACAGCCATGGGTGTAAAAGCTATATTAAAAATTAAAAAAAAAGATATAATTAAATTATATAATTATTTTAATTTAATTACTGGGCTATCTTTTAAGACTTAATCCCTAGTGAGCATTTAAAATCATTTTTTATACAACTGATGTATTTCAATTTATGATATATAAAGTATTTTTCACTAGCTCACTTAACTGCACTTACTGAACACCGATTACTTTTCATTTGTCTGTGGAACATTAACACTCACAATACCCATCTTGCCTTACCTTTAACAATGATGTCAATTAATCCCAAAAAGTGCATAAGCTTGAGAGAGCTGCAGATGATGAACAGAATACCCACTGTCTGTAATCCCTCTATCTCCAATTCTTCTCTGAGGAACACCAACATGATCTTCACAGACCTTCAAAAGTCCATTCAATTCCCATTGAATGTGGTGTTTCCAATAATAGTGACTTCACATTGTGAATTACGTCTGCATTCGGATGTCCTAATATTTATTCATTGCAGGATATAAGTCTTTATACATATTTGCTTACCTTTCTGTCCAAACACTGTGTTAATACAGGAAAGGAATGAAGCTAGGTCTGTCAACAAAACGTCTGACTGCTGATAAGAAATATTTTTCAATAAATAAATTCCAAAAATTCAGACAAAAAGAGCAGCTCAGTGAATCCACAGGTGTCGAATCCACAGGAGTCTCGTGCTAGTATGTAATCCTTTTAGAGTGAACGGTAAATAATGGCCTCATGTTCTGATTTTGAGCCCTATAATAATCCTGTAGTCCAAACAAGTCATTTTCCCTCATGGAACTGACTCACACCTAACTTCATCCTCTCTTTCGTGTTTCTCTCCCTCTCTAAACCTAATTGGGTCACTTTCATGGTTTTTGAGATACTGGAGGATCAGAAGGAGGAGTATGTGGGTATGTGGGCGGGCAGAAGTGGGCACATTGACAGAAGTTACCATCGCCTTTGTTCTTTTACTGTATTTCTCCATTACAAATATGTTCTCTGTCTGACTAGTCAGCCCAAAATGCTTCACCACTATGAAAAGTAATCCAGCTGCACAGTCAGATGATTTAATAGCATATAACACACATAGAAGTCTATTCCAAACATCTTTAAAATGACGTTTAGTGTTTATATAATCTCAGACGGTCTTTTAGTAAAACATGAATCGGAAACCTTATGCTACTAAAAGCTACTAAACTAATACAGGTGTAATTATAAGATATCTGCATAATTTTGGCTGTGTACATTTTAATTTTCATCAGGGGATAGCATCTGCATAAATTATACCCTTGCACCTGAGTCTCATTAAACTTGAACAGAAAAACTGTAAGAAATATTTCACTAAATTAGGATGACCTTTAGCCAAATTCACAACTGCTTACTGCCCATATACCAGCTTGGTCCTGTCAGGCTCAATTTATGCTATCTCCTGGGCTCAACTGCCCCAAAACAGACATAATGTGAGCACCACTTGGGAGCCTGTTAAGCATGTGGGTAACAAAATCAAATAAGCCCCTTTAACGGCTCATGTGGCAGAGCATTCCAAATAGCCTCCATGTCTGGCATGGCCTAAAAATGTCAAAGAAAACTTTAAAGGATCACAGTTGACACTTGTAACATGACATGTCATTGATGGGGTGACTAGATGAGAGGATTTACCTTGATTCTAGAACCAGTGTATTAACATTTTTCATCAGTGTATGATCAAATATATAATATAAAAAACATAAAATATAAAAATAGATATATAAAAAACATTCTCACAATTCATTTTATATTGACATTATTTCAGGGAAAAAAACCTTTTAATCAGTCTAACAATAAAATACTTTGAGAAGTCCTGGATGATGTGAATCGCACTTTTAGGCATTTAATGAACAAACACATTGTGTGTGTGTGCGCATGTGTGCCTTCAATGTTAATTTGTTCGGCACGTCAAATGAATCATGCCGCCCCTTTGGAATGGAGAGACAGAATCATTTAACATTTGCCAAATTTAGAAATCTACCTGCACACTTACCCCACTCAAATTTGATTAAAATGACTGGAGGTCATGAACAGACAAGCAATGTAACAAATGGTTCCCATTTTCCCAAATCTGAGTAACTTGATTCCAACTAATTCTACTGGGAGGGCTTGGTAATTTTAATAGGTCATTATTTTTCTTGTGTATTTTTAAAACACTAGGTGGAACTCTGGGGCCTAATAATTTGAAAACCAAAACAGATCATTCAAATGCATGAGGGGGTTTAAGCAGCATATAAAATAGGAAAGCACACGAAGTGTGTAAATCAGTATAAATATGTAGATGGCCAGATATTTTTGATATTATAATTTTCATTTAATCACATTAAAATCAGCCCAATTAAAAAAATACAACATTAAATATATATGTATGAACATAAGATCTATTTGATATAAACATTAATGCAGTCTAACTGAAGATTTTATTAAAATAGGATCTTTAGCCAAATTCTTAATTGCTTGTAGGTTGACTAATTTACTACAGTATTTAATTATTCAGAAAGTTCGGATTTTTATTAAATGCTTTTAGAAAACAAAAATATTTAAGTGTGTCAGATGTGTATGTGTGTTTTCTTGTGGTTTCAGTCCAACATGTTGAACTTATAAATAAAACTTTTGTGTCTCCGGGACACATGATGTCCTAGTATCTATCATGTATTTGACTGACGCTGTTTGAAATTAAACACAACATGGGCATAAAAGAGAGAAACTAATAAAATATTTAGAAACGTACCATGTTATTGGTAATAGACAAGGTAATTTGGCGTAAAAAAAAGCATGTCTAAACATCTGCCTTAAAAACAATAGTATAAACTGTCAGAGAGTCAAAGTTAAAAAAAAAAATAAAAATCTAAGTTAGGACAATGCACTATTACCATCACTGTTGAATCTGCATGACCTGCACTGAGCACTGCAGTGACTTTAAAATCTATTTTATAATAATCACTGTTCAAATAATTTTTTATTATGTTTTGCAGTCAATCAATGGTAAATTTGTTCTTATTTACAAACTTCAGTTACCTTACAATTCTTTCTTTGTATGTTTGTCACATACTAGATGCACACACATACAAATCTTTCTTAATTGGATTTTATTTACTAGATTGTATAAAGTTAATCGCTTTTTCATTTTAAAAGTTGTTTATTTATTTATTAATTTATTTTCAAATATAATTACTAGCCACAGGTTGAAACTAGAATACAAAGTAAAGATGTCGTCTTAGGCTTCAATAAAAACAGTTCTTGTTTTTTTATAAGTAACTAAACGAGTTCTTTAAATTTATTGATCTTATCTGGGTAATCAACTGTTTATTTAAGAAAAAATACTTATGCCACATAGTTATAGAAGTCCATTTCCACATGCATGCTAGTTATTTCATGTTGATCTTGACCACAAGAGGGCAGTCCATAGCCAAACATTTCAATAGCATCTGTAAGTCCTTATAAATGTCTTTTAACCAAATACAGATGCTAAAATTATTAATGACATTATAAACACATTTCTGTTTATCTTTTTAAAAAAATGAATGCTGGATATTCCTCGTGTTGCATAAGTACATTTGTTGTGATCAGGTTTAGCCTATTTTTAAGGAGCCTTACCTGGTGCTATTTACGCTTTTTTTTTTGGTTAGTAAATATCAGAACTGGAATATTAACATAACTTTGAAGTATAATTTAGTTTTCTGGAGCCTCATTGCCATGACACAGACAGAGAGATTTCTACTTTGCTATTGATTTCTCCTTTTTGCACCTGCTTTTACTGGCTGGTCCAATAACTCTCTATTAGAGCTCAGAGATGCCAGGAATGCTCTTAAGCTGACAGCTTCTACACAGTGAAAAAAGAAAAAATATGGCATTGCTCAAATGATAGTAAGATGTGTCTGTGTTATAGTGTGCGTGAATGAATGTGGTCGCTCTCTCTTTCTTTCTATTAGTCTGTCTATCCATCCATGAACAAAAGTCTTGGAAAACTTAAACATTTTATGTATATATATATATATATATATATATATATATATATATATATATATATATATATATATATATATATATATAAATAAAATAACCCATAATAAGCTGGTTGTGATGTTGCAGCTATGTCAGCTTCCACATATTTGGGAGAGAAATATACAAATTTTTCTTCTTGTTTGTTCTGTCATCCAGAAGAGCATTTGTAAGGTCGGACCTATAACAGCCTGGCTCACGATCTCTTAAAGGTTTTCGATGTTCAGGTCACTATATTTCACAAAGTTTACAGCTGTCCAAAATCTATGGCTATATGCCTTGTATTATATAATCCATCGATTACATAACAGCTGATATGTAGTGGAGTCTGTGAAGTCCTGACCATTAGATTATGAAGTAATGTCCACTAACAAATTATTTAGAGAAACAGATGGATTAGATGGATTATAGGCTGGATGGATTTAAGAAACAAGGAGGTAAAATTAACTCCTAATTTAAAGCTAAGCCTTAGGACAGACATTCATACTTAACGTGATGATATTGTGTTTGGAGTAGACAACATAACAAATGTGTTATTTATCAGAGTTATTTAGAGTTTTCTATATTTCTGCAAAAACATACCAAAAAACTTAATAAAGTTCTAATAGTATATGAGGAAAAAAAACTAATTAAACAAATAAGATAAAAAGGACATTAACATATTAACTAAAGAAAATAATCTACTTTAACTTTTGTTTATAAATGACAAACGTGAATTTTGCTTTTAGTACAGGCTTTAACTCAGATATATACAAGTTAATAAAAATGTAATAGATCTTCAATATTAAAATGTTTGTATTTATTTTATTCATTCATTCATTGTCTCCCGCTTAACCTCTATTAGGGTCGCAGTGGGGTTCCCCATGCTCATCCAGGGGAGAACGTCTCGGGCGCTGGGCAGATAGACCCAGGACAGGGCGCCAATCCATCGCTGGGCACACACTCACTCACACAGACACACTCTATAGGGGGCAATTTTAAGAATACAATTAACTTGATCCATGTTTTTGGACTGTGGGAGGAAACCGGAGAACCCGGAGGAAACCCACGCAGACACGGCAAGAACATGGAAACTCCACCCAGATGGGGATTCGAACCGGAATCCCTAGCGCTGAGAGGCGAACGTGCTAACCACTAAGCCACTGTATTTATTTTAGATATTTTAAATTTGTTGAATTATCTCTATGGTAGTGTTCCATATTCACTTGTGTTTTTTTATAATTACATATAGCATGTGGAATTACACACATATAAGCGTATAAAACTACAAGCTACATAAAAACATAAGACGTAAAAAAAAACATAATTGCTGACACTTAGTGAAATTTGAGATCATTCAAAATGTATATTGTTTACACCAACTGAAAGCATCCAAAACACAAAACCCAACCACTGAGCTGGATCTGGAGACATTACAAAGCTAATAAAAGTTTTATTATTCTTCCTTTAAGATTTTAAGCAAGGCTATAAATAAATGGCAGACGTCCTAAAATCTCCTCAAGAACTCACAAATTGTGCTTGGTTTTAATTAGTCTGACCTCATATCCTGATGAGCTTCGGTTGGTAATAGGCATGCAGGAATATATCATCAGGCCACTATTAATTATTAATCTCAATCTGACTGTGTGTGGAGCAGTTGGGGCAAAGATTTTGAAATATATCATCTTTTTGTAGAAATAGGATGATTAAACTAATGATTAGTTTGAATAGAATTCAAAATTTAAAAATTGAAAACTTTCAGATCCAATTTTGAGATCCACTTTCATATTCAATATATGAGTGACTTCAGTTGTATTGGTTGCACATTTCCGAGTAAAATAATAAAACAGAGCAGTGACAGGTGATATCAGGCAGGTAGGTAGACAAGCAAAAATGTAACCTAATGGCCTCCACCAAATATATATATATATATATATATATATATATATATTTTTTTTTTCTCTAAATTGATTTTTTTATGCATTAGTGCATATGTAGTACATATTCATTCACTATAAAACTATACATGTATAGGTTTATATGTATACATGTAAACCTAACATATAAAAAGTACTTTTTACAAATACAGTATTTAAAAAAAAATTATATTAATGGGTACTCCAGAAATATATTAGTAAGAACTTAGAAGAGATAGTGACAATGTAAAAGTTTTACAAACCTAAATGCCATCCATCAAATGCTATGAACTTGTTAAATATACCATAATGTAAAGATTAAGCCTAATAGACTAAAAGCTGGACATAAAAGTTTTATTCAAAGATTGTGCAATAAAATTGCCTTCGATTTCTTTATAGCCCATGCATTATTAAGAACTTACTGGCCACAAGAGTAAAACAAATCCTAATGTTTTCTTCAAACCCCTCCTTCTTCCTCCGTATTGATGGTTTACCACATTATAAAGTGATTTAAATCTGCAGTAAAAGACTGTTAGAGGAACTTTTACTGGAAAACACTTTTTCGTTGCTGTACACATGGATTTATTTCTATAATAACTCATGTAAATAAAATCCATGTTCTGTCTATAGTACATTGACCTGTTTGTCTGTTAACAAACTAAAATCAAGAACAGGGTTTCCTATATTTGCTTTTTTGTTATATTAATTGTTAGCTGTTGCATTAATACATTAGCTAAAAGTTTTGGCAGTAATGAGGCCATGAGATATAAATACATATGTAATTACAGTTCTAAATGATTTAGAATCAATAATCAGAAATGAACAGTCTGCAGATAGTTTTGTGAGCTGCAGCATTTAAAGAAAATGTACAATAAATGAGCTTATGCTGTATCGATTATGGTTGCCATGATTAAGAGGGACAAATAAATCCAAAATATTAGATTAGATAAACAATTTGCTGACAAAGTGCACTTGCACAAGGCAGTAAAAACCACTAATGTTTGATAAGTTAATTTGGAGGAAAAATGTAATTATTGACATTACGAATCAATAAAACAGAAATGAGTTCATTTCACAAAAAACAATAGTATAAGCTCTTAGTGTAATTGTTAGATATTCATTAATTATAAATTTATACAATACATTCAATTATATATATATATAAGTTACAATACAGTAACTTAAATCTAGAAAATGCCCATCTCCACATGGTTAAAAGCTGATAACAAGCATACATATTCAATGTATAAAATGTTTAAAATGTAAAGAATTAAATGTTCATGTTTGTCTTCAGTGCGCCATTCCAGAACCAAAGATATAGAATCGATAGAAAAACAAGTCAGAAAGCAAAACCAAGGAAACAGTGTGCCCCGTTTCTTTTATTATTCAATAAAGGAGCATCAGGTAGAGCTAGACAAGAGCACAGACAGTATATAGTTCAAAAATAGACAAGCTGAAAGTAAATGCATTCTTTCAGGGGAATTCTAATAGAATTTCACATGACATGACTACAAACAACTGACAGTTTGATCGACACTTATTTTAGGCTATCAGGTTGAAGAACTGAAGTGAAGGCCACAATCTATGGGTGCTAATATGAAATTGCTCACCAAATCGGAACCCTCAACCACAGTATGGAGTGTACTGCATTTACAATTTTAGGGTCAGGCTCTGAGGATGAACATGAAAGCCTTGCTTACAATTTGCTCACCTGATCTGATGTCAGGAGGTTTGTGATAAAGGCTTTGTTCTTCTGATCTCAACTCAGAGATCCCACACACAAAGCATAAAACAACTCTGCATCATGTCATGTATTCCATTGTTACACTTATCACAACAACGGTGGCATAAAGGCACCCATATAGTAGACAGAGAAAATTTGTTACATGCTTTCATGTTACATAATTAGAAAACCTCTAAAGCAAAGCTTCTGCTTGGTTGGCTTCTCATTACTAAAACTACAGTGTAAAGGAGATAGAATGACTGTTTATTAATCTATATTTTGGTATTGGTTGCTCATATTAGGTCTTCACTCCAGCAATATTTTGTCTCATAAAATTCCAGGGTACTTCAGCCTTAATGTCAAACAAAACAAATATTATTGAGCCTTACAGCTTTGTTGAACCTATTTGCTCCAACAACTTACACATAGTAATGTCTCTGCTTGTTAATTGGATATTTTGTCTGTGGAGCCATAAATGAAAAATAATAAGCTTTCTCCTCCTTGTTGAATATTGCCAGCGTCCATGTCTTTTAATGATGAACTGGCAAAGCTAAAGTGTGTTAGTCAGCCGATTTAAACACTATGATGCACCACTGGGACAAAACTGGTTTGCTCATTAAGAGTAATAGGAATTAGTTTTCATTTTTCAAGTCTGATCACTAGTATGTGACTAGTAATGACTATAATTGCTATTTGGAGAAGAGAGAAACCGAGCTTTATAAAAGGATTTCAACATGTAGTTTGATTTCAGAGACTGTAAGCAACACATGTTAATCTTACACATGTTAGCACTTATTTAGTTGCATAAGAAAACCACTATTAAGGTCAAGTAATGACACTTAATTTTTAAGTTTTCAGTCTTCAAGAGAAATATTTTCATATGTAGAGTTCTGATAGTTAATAATAAATAATAGCATAATAGTAATACAATAGTAATACATTCCTATGTATGAATGCATGTATAGTGTGTATTGTTGTTCATAATACAATCATGAGAAGCTTAGTTTTTTCACGGTGAATATTGCATGTTATCCCTACATTTTTATTCTTTAGTTTCTCCAACAGCACAGACAGGTTAATGATGTGAGTTGGAGTTTCTAAATTGCTCCTGGGGGTGAAATATGTATCGTCAAAGAAGCTCAGTTCAACTAACAAATCTATTTATTTAATGATGACACTGATTTAATGAACAATATTTCATATTAGCAAACTAAAATTGTAAAGTTTTTTAACATAACCTGTTTCATCACACTGCAGTTGACTGACTGCAATCCACACACTTTTTACAGAGTGGACTACACAGTGCACAGTTTAACTCTCGTCCACATGACACCTGTTCATTACACTATGGCTCCAACATTGAGCCATGTATTTATGTGGAACTACAGAGAACCAGCTAGTGTCTTGAGTGCCTGTTATGATTAATAATTCACCATCCTTAAAGACATGGTGCTGTGACCTCCACTTTATCTTGACAGTAAGTCAAAATAATGAGGCTTAAAGATTTTGTACACACAGTAAGCATTAAACCTGACCTGAGCCTATTTGAATTCTTATGACACATTTGTTATTAAAACCACTGCTATTAAGGACAGCACTTTCCCTAATATATCTAGACTTTTTTTATTGGCTTTTGCTCCTAATATCTTTCACTATATATTTGCCTGGAGACAGCTAAATACCTTTAAATTTTAGGGCAAGCCAAGTTTGGGTAACTTTACTTTTTTAATCTTGAGATGAGCAACCAGAGTTGGCATAAATTCTTAGTTGGGTACAATCCAAGAGACATATTATTGTGGAAAACTGAGTTGGGAGTTAAAGCAAAGCTACCTCGAGCCATACAAAATATTAAATCAAAATAAAAAATACTTTATAATTTAAAATCCCTTCTTAAAAGGCCAGCACTTTTTTAAGGGCCACAAATGTGCATAAGTAATTTTAATGACGACTTCGCAAAGTACGTGTGGACGAGATGAACTAAAATTTATTTCACAATATTTTCCATTTTTCATCATTAATACGATAATGATCTAATGCGAAACCATCTTGCTTTTGTTTAAAGGATTTATTTGTAAGGGAGCACTGCTCATACATAAATGTTATTATGTAGTTTTTCCTGAGTGTGTGGCAGTACTGTTTCTGTTTCAGTGTTTCAGGATTTGTCATAACCACAGTGTGAATGATGATACCTGCATACAGACATTTACTTAAAAATACTGGTAGAACTAATAATCCTAGTATAAAGTAACAAATTCATTGCTGACAATCCAATAATCCAACATTTTCATATGCACATATTATTATGACTACAGCAACATTTAATATGTTTAAATGTATAATAAAACTTTATAATTGGACTATTAATTAACTTTATGATCTTAAACTGTGAGTGGGTGGTTAAGGGAAGAAATCAATGTTGTCACAGTGCAATAATAAAAATAGCAGATCAATCAAGTCTAATATCTACCATCAGCTAATCTGGAAAAATAATCATAAAAATATAAATTATGTCTGAGGCAGTACAAAGAATGACTTAAGTGCAAATCCTGAATCATTACAGGTGATTTAATCTGGAAGTAGAAATAAATCTCCTTGTAAAAATACAAATATCTTAGTAGACACTAAAAGTGCATCAGTCAAAGACTTTTGTGTCCTTGCTATTGATTAGACTCTTCAAGCACCAGGCAGAGAGAGGAGGGGGGGGGTTCACAGGGTAAAGTTTCAGAGCTAACAGTTACCATACGTAACAGAACTCCTCCACTAGTGCTGCGGTGGGACCCTCAGGTGCTGCAAGACAACTTAATCTGATCTGCCTGACTTTAAGGATTTAGTGACATTTAGGTGGCTGGGGCACCTAATTAGCAATTTAGACACTGGAAGCAGAATGTTACCTTCTCCTCCAACAGGCTCAAAAAGTCCAAATTGCTCCAAGACCTTGATAAAAAGTCCCATGACCAGCAGAACGGCGATCATCTCGAGGCCATCCACATTTATCATGGTGGAGAACACTCATCACATTGTACTCACGGACCCCAAGTTGTTTCAACAGTTCAACAGTTTAACAGAGAAATAAAAAAACTCCAAAAAACAACTACAATTCCCAAGGTTCTCTTGTCAAAGCTCCAAAAGTTGTCAAATCAAGGCTGATGTTCTAGTGTAAAACATCAAGAAAATGAGGGGCTACGCATTCATGTGTGCCATCTTCCCAAAGAAACTGAGACCTTCATGCCACTTCTCGGCAAACTCCATCAGGCGCAGCAACACAAACTGCTTGGGCTGTGATTGTCAGTATGCAATCTAACAATGCAGAGAGTGAGGAAAGAGGGAGGGAGTAAGAGATACCCAGAGAATGAAATAGAGAGAGCAAGAGAAAGAGAGAATGAGAGAGCGAGAGCAAAGGAGGTGGGACAGAAAAGAGGAAGAGGGGAGAGAGACATATGCCCTCCCTATTCAGTGACACTACCTTTATACGATTTGCCTAATGTAGTTTCCAAGGTAACTGCCAGTAGATATTTAGAGGCACCAAGTAAACAAGCATGGTCGCAGTTAAGAGAAATGTACAACAACTGGCTAATGAAGAAATTACTCAGATAAACAGCTACATTACATTTGTACAGAGGGAAACAGCCCACTGTGATGAGCTGACATGTCATGACATAAATGACACATTTTCACTAAGAAACAAAATAAAGCACTAAAGAACTAAATCAAGGCTGAGGCTTTAATATCAGATGTCATAACTAATAATATTTAATATATGTTCAAAGGTCAGTTCATTAGGTTAACCACCTGGTTTAAACACTTATTGTTCATTTTATTAGTACCACTTTCCATAGCTGGACCTCACTCTGTAATTGTAGCACTACAAAGTGCATTTCTATGGAAAGTTTAAGCCATGTAAATGACATATAAACATTAAAATGTGTTAAATACAAAAATAGACCAACGCAAAACACAGAGCACATGCAAATACCACACAAAATACCCTGTCTACCAACTCAGGAATTGCCCCTCTTGCTGTGAGGCAACAGTGCCACTTATAATGCCACCAAAAACCAATTTATAGAATGTTACAAAAATAAATAAATTAGTCTGTCTTACTAAAATTAAGTCCTAAAGTCAAGAAGCTAAAAGAAAATGATTCTTAAATGATCCTGATGGACAGAACCTTGGATTAGTGGTTGTGCAGTCTTGCTAGGATGTCACTGCAAAGACCGTTGGGTCTTTCAGAGGGATTTACACTGAACAAAATCGTCAACTTTTGAACACTTGATCATATACACAGACTGTACTTGGTGTCTTGCATTGTTAATGCGAGAAGAGGTGAAAACGGAAGAGAGACTGACTGATATGAAAGAATGGAAATCCGGTAGGTGTTGAAGAGTAAGAGGCCATACACATAAACTCTCCTCTCCATACACATAAACACACATGCACGTACACATGCACGCACACCCACACACAGCTTTATTCTCTTGAATTGACCATGAGACTGAACTTTAAAGAATACAGAGCAAAGGTGATCTCCTGGCTAACACAGCTATAATTGAAGGTGGAGAGCAATTATGTAACAGTAATGGTTATAAAGGCACTTTCCTCTACACTTTAAAAAAGAAAAATCAATGCATATGTTATTATCTCACTTTATGGCTATTCCCAAGAAACAGGGATCCTGCACATATTCACTATAAGAATGTAAATCACCTTTGTTGTAAGGTCAACACGAGATTTTATTATGAACTTCAGGGGCACTTAAATCATGATACAGATCATTTAAACCTGCTTAATTTACTTGATCTCATTATGAGGTAATGTAATTGACCTAACGTATTAATGTTATTATTTAAATCCTCAATGTTACTAAACAATGGTTGTAGTTTTCTTCCCAGAGTTTGTGTCATGGTGCTAGTCGAAGTCATAGCTATGGTTTTCCTGATTGGCAAAATGTTCTGTTAAATATTGAATCTTCATTTTTATCACTATCAATCACTGTGACAATAAAATGAGTTCTCCCCAAAATGTTATTTGCAGGTGCATCTCTTTTATGTACATTTATAAAGGCTGTTGATGTTAACTGTAAACATTAATATATTCGGATATCTAGTAGACAGTAGACAGATGCATAGTTCCAGAATGTCAAGCTGTGAAATAATAGTTTCAACAACTTAAATGTTCAGAGAAACACAGAGGTTAAAACTGAAGAGTGACACTTTTTTAATAGGACAAAAATGGGATCATTGTGTAACATTCTCTGGACATGTATAAGCACCTTTTGTCATTTTCTCATTAAATCAAGCTATTTGGTATTAAATATTATGACATAAGGCCATTGCTATGTTTCTACTGTCATTATATTTTAATACAATATGTTGATAATCTTAATAAAGGTTACATATGGTTCAGATCTGATAAATAAAACAAATATAATATAATAAATATTATACAATTTTTAAAAGGGAAAGATGGAAATAATACTCTATAGATAAAGTTTAGGGTGCTTCTTTTGGAACAGCAACAACTTTCATATTTCTTGTGAGGCCTTCCATTAAAAAGGAGTGCATCTATGAGAATTCTTGCCCATTCATCTAAAAGATCAATTGTGAAGTCAGACAAGAGGGCCTGGCTTGCAATATCTGTTCTCGTTCATTCCAAATCTGTTTGATGGGGTGATGGTCAGGGATCAGTCCAGTTATTCCACATCGTGCTCACCCAGCCAAGTCTTTATAAATCTTGTTTTGTGGACTGGGTCGCAGTCATGTGGGACCAAATATGGGTATTTCTCAAACTTTAAGCATACATTTGTTCAAAGAACACAAATAGATGCTTACTTTAATACACTGGGCCAATCAGACTAAATAAAACAAGAATTTAATGATGAAGACTTTATATGATGGTTTTTGTTTTTCTGAAGTGCTTTAATTTTAATGTTTGTTAGTGTTGGTTAGAACAATTTTTCGAGTATTAAACTTCGGGTTTTGTATTGCTTTTTTAATATAAATTCCAAAATTGGTTTTAACAACTTTCACTCTTCTGGTTAAGCTTCCTAAAAGACTGTAAAGTGTCTAAATGAACATTTTAACCAATTTTATTAATAATCACTGATGTTGGATAGATGGCCTGCCTAAAAAACTCTGCATTGTCATGGATTAGTCATTGATGTCTGTTAGTTTGTTAGTAAGATACAATAGCATGACATGGAGAAAACAGATTATTGAGTAATTACTACTGAGAATTAGGGAAAACTGTGAATACCAAGAAATACAGCAAGCAAATACTCATAGCAATTTCTTTATCCTTATTCCTCAAGTCCATACACTCACTTAGTCAATACAGTACATTTAAAATGCTTAAAATATTGAACTATATAATATAAAAAATATATGAGATGATAAAATCAGAAAAAATATGAGATTATGACTTTGAGTTCTTGTATATTAGTTCTTTTGAGAAGAGAATTTAAAAAACAATTGATGAACGAACAATAAACACATTATTATGTTCCATTTACCATTTTGACCTTCTGCCTAATCTTTCACATGCCCAGCCCAGTTACTATGGGACACTAGCCTCCCAAATATGTTTTGTACTCTGGATTAGAACACATCCGCCTACCAGCTGCTCCAGCCAGTGCTATAATGTGGGATTGATGGCTGGTAAATAGCATCTTTAATCAAGACAAACAACTCCAAGAGAATGTCAGAGTACAAGGGCATCTGCATTATATGGAAATGGAACCACAGCAACCTGAGACGAAGCAAGTCCCGACCTTCGTTCAATGCTCTAAAAAACAAGGCTTTTCTCCTGACCAGTTCTAAACAGGACAACCTTTTATTAAGAAAACTGAAATAAATGTTATGTCTGAGGTCATGAAATGACTCACTTTTTATGGGGTCACTATTTCTTTTTAAATAAAGTACAGGATTTAATATAAGATTGTACAGCAAACAACACATTTTACTATGACTACTATACACACTCATGTTTGCCAAGGAGGAAGCCATAATTGTTTTACATTTTATTAAGTAATGTATTTATTTATGTATTATGCTCCAAAGTACTGACT
Source organism: Corydoras maculifer (assembly GCA_019802435.1). NCBI lineage: Eukaryota > Metazoa > Chordata > Actinopteri > Siluriformes > Callichthyidae > Corydoras > Corydoras maculifer. The sequence goes on from JAFMOD010000331.1 coordinate 329,054, forward strand.
TCCAATAGTGTGTTCAGCCCGCAATATTATTCCATTTTGTCAGAGATATACAAAACGGACGCTTTTTGGCATTAGGACATTTTTGTGGTTATTTTTCTTTTGCATTGTTGTAGATCACTTGCTAAAGGAGGGTATACAGCGTTGTTACTGTTATTTGGAATCTCATTATAATGCTGCTGTTGCTGCAGCCAGAACTATTGATGGGTGTAATGTATATTTGTTAGCCCGGTATCACCACCTGACCAACAATGGCGCTTTAAATAATTTATTTTCTTCTATAAAGATAAATATTTTCAATTCATTTGTTCATTGAATTTGTATTCAAATTGTATTCAAAAAGCAATATAATAAGCATTCATAACAATTGTTTGCTGTTAATGTAGTTAATAATTGTATGTTTAATTGTAAGAATAATATATATATATATATATATATATATATATATATATATATATATATATATATATATATATATATATATATATATATATATATATGAATGACAAAAACACAAATGGCCAAATGCTTCCGGCTCTGTGTATTTGGTTTACAATCAGACTCCTATTTGTGTCTTGCAGTCACAGTAATATATAAATGGACGATCTTGATGGCTAAATTTGATCAATTACTTTGAGAAAGAGATACGACAGGTAATTTCTTCTAAGAAGAGATTCACAATCAATAATGACTGAAATATGCATTTCAATTTTACATAAATAATAAATAAGACAATTCAAGGCAATAATGTGTTCTAGCTTTACTTCACTATTTTTCAAAAAATTAATTTGTTTTGTCCCCTGCAATATAAAAAGGAAGTTTATTCCACTTAGTGGCAGTACATAGCAATAAATACTCAGTAGTGATGCTAAATAGACCACTAACCAAAGGTTGAGGGTTCAAACACTAGTATTGTCCATTTGGCACTGTTGAGTCCTTAAACATGGTCCTTATATTAAGAGAATGAAACAGGTTTTCTAATTTTCTCCAATAGTAAAGTTTGACAGTTGTGCAGAATTTTATTGTTTTCTAGCTAAATTGTCTTTTTTTTTTTTTAATTTTCATCTGCTAATAATGACACCCATGCAATACTCCTGCAGTTTTAAAAAAAACAAAACCTATGAGCTACGAGTGTGCAATCCACCTCTGTTATCACAATAACGATACCTTCAGTGTCCCCAACTGTGTTTGATGGTGAAGTGGCTGTGTAGTTGATAATCCAGCCTGCCACGCCTCACACACAGCTGACTGAGTCGCTCAGATTTGTCAGCCTGGAATTTAAGGGCTGTATTAACAAGCTTGGTCCTATTTTTACTTGGATTATTAAAAGCTTGTGGGTGGTTACAACACAAAACTACACCAATTAGCCAGCAGCCCAGGGATGGGGACACATGAGCACAGGACAAACAGTCAGGCACTTATAATAAACTCTCTCACTGTCTTTCTCTTGGTTCCTCTTACACAAACACACACACTCATGCGCGCACACACGACACACACACACACACACATCATCACTCTCTTTCTGTTTGTCTTTCTCACACTCTGTTTTTCCTGAAATTTTTACACACACGCACATGCACACACAGACACACAAACAAAATTTCTCTTGCTCTTACTACACACACACACACACACACGCACACACACACACACACACTCGCAGATACACATCATCTGTCTTATCTTTCTGGAAAAAAAAAACAGGCTCACATTCACTGCTCATCTGATCCCCACAACTATTGATTTTTCCAAATTGCTCACTCGATATAAATGGCAGGATAATAAGGCTACACTCCCCATCACTTCACTTTGGAGAAAAGGCACATGATGTGAAGTTTGGAATACTGTATCCTTTTGGTTTGACCATAATGTCCATGATTGCTTTTCCCAGCCATTAAGATGGTGTTGTCAGTCTAATGTTGATGTTTAATAATGATAAGGCTACATTTTCAAAAAGATCAGCGCTGGATAGTGTCAGAAGCAAGCCGAATTGACAATTCATGTTTAGCACAGATACATGTATTATTGAGTTAGTTAATGACTTGATTGCACTAATCCAAAGCCATTTAAGTGGGCCTGTCTGAGCATCCATTTCCGAGCACATTGTAACCCAATATCTTAATAATGCATTCTTCCTTAATTCTTAATGCACTTAATTGTTGATCACTAATTGAGGGCACATACTGTACTGCAGATATTTTAATAACAGTTAAGACTCAGAGTAAATTCAGTAAAGGGTAATGATACTGAGCTGTATTTTAGCTCTTAGTCTTACAGTAATATAAATAAAAGCATGAAAACAATAAGCATTGAAAGTAAAATTATAGAGTGTGGTTTGAACAAGTGGGAAACCTTTAATCATTTGTTAAATAAAATAATAGAATAATAATAGAATAAAAGCATTGATTAAAAACAAACTCTAATGAGAAATGGTCTCAGTCCGCTTTGAAACGAACCCTGGAGAGGTCCTCTTATAAAAAAAATACAAAAAAACAAGTGAATCAGCCTGACTAAAGGTAAACTCTTAAACTGCACTGTAAGGCTGTTGTGTTCTGTTTCTTGTTTGTTGCAATCAACACTCCCTGTACAACATGATGTATAAAATGCAATTTGAGACCCAGAGCTGAGAGCTGAACCGAACCATATACAGGGCTTATTAAGGCCAAATTTAAGGTTCAGATACAACACTTATTTACTGTATTTCCTTATCAGAAATTGTATTATTATTTATAAATAAATATTAATTAATAAACATTATTATTTATTATTTTATTATTATTTATTACTTTTATATATTTTTTCTATTTGAGGAAAATAGGTACATTAGAACCATGATATTACTAATTTTTAAAATTATGTTGCACAATGTGCATCATAACTGTATTATCCATCTGTAAAGTTGGTTGAAGATCAAGGTCATACCAATAAACAATAATCAGAAACAATTAAAAAGGTTCCATTACATTTGGTAGATGCTTTTATCCAAAGCAACTTACAAGTATCCAAACTTGATGGGGTCAGAACACAGGGTCAACCATACAGCACCCTACACTGTAGAGCAGATTGATGGCCCAACATCCTAACCACTGAGTTTCAATTCCCCAAAAATGTAACTATTATAACTAATAACTATTATGTATAGCAATACTTTAAATAGGAGATGTAAATTAAGATAAACAATACATATGGCCTTACCCATTTCAATTAAAAGATGTTTATGTTGCAGATTTCTTGTAAAGTTTCCTCACAATATTTTGGATCTAAATACTGACACAGTGAATTTCAACAAAACATCAATATTCACCATGGAAAACTGAACACAGTAAAACTAGCGACTCTTCTGAAGATCACTCACCCTTTCGGAAAGCCCAGTAAGAGAAAGGAAAGACAATGAGCAACACCAGAACATACACTCCACCTAGACTTTCCCCAGCTGGCACCACATTAAGTTGTCCATCAGGCATTTTCTCACTAATCCACTGACAGTCCATAGTTTCTGCCACTGATCAAGAAATTAATGTAAAGGACCACCTTCTTAAACCAACAACAATCCACCGTGTTCACCTACCAACTGCCTCATTTTCATTATTTATCAGATCAGGTATTCTGGTTCCACAAAAGCCCAGATCTGGCAGTGGATGAGTTGTTTTGGAATAGCTATCAGAGCTTGGAAAACCCTGTTGTTTATTTTTTAAGTGACCGTGTAGTACAATGCCATGGCTGACAGGTGGGTAGTAAGCCATAATTTACACTATTCATACAGTGCTTTTTTGTCCATGGAGAGAATATCCCAGCCTGTAGCAACGGCATAATGCATTCCCCACTGTTCAGATGAGATAGGATCAGGTCATGGATGTACTTCCTTTTTTCAGAACTGCTTTCATAAGAATTCATGGTGAACAAGAACACAAAGAATGACATAATTTTCCCTTGCCCTAAAAAACACAGACAAGGCAAGTTTATAATTTCCAATAAAATTCTCTAAAGTCTGAGCTGGCACATAGCTTAAACATCTAAAATAAATATGAAGGTGCTTTCTTAATCCTGTTGTCATAAGTGAATAAAATTAAGCACCTTGTCATGGATAAATAGATTATTTCACTTTCTACCAAGCAAGATCAGTAAGAGTATAGCTGGCTGAGATTTGTGTGTAAAAATGTGATTGGCCTCTACAGAACCCAATACAGAACAATGACCTTAACTCTATTAAACACCACTGGAATAAACTACCAAAGAGATTGTAAACCAGACCCACTCACCCAGAAGAGTGGAAGCTATTATAACTGCAAGGTCAAACCAAACTTTTTTCATATAGTGCACACACACACACACACACACACACACACACACACACACACACACACACACACACACACACACTTGATGATAAGAATAACTGCTTTATCAGGGGCAAGAAAGAGGCAGACATATTTTGATGTACAATTGGTATTTCATGTGGCCTATGATCGTATTGTGGTTGAAATAAATAACCTGTAATCCTTGTCCATGCTTATTTAAATTATGTGTTATTTTTTCCAGTTTTAATCACTAAGAATTTGTCTATTTAGTTCAGACCTATTTGGGATGCAATAAATACAGACATACAAAAATATAGCTCTTCACAACACAATAATGGAGACAACAAACATTTATATAATATTATATTATATACACAAACACACACACACACACACACACACACACACACACACACACACACACACACACACACACACACACACACACACAAATAAACACACAAATAAACACAAAGAATAAAACAAAAGCTTATTTTAAAGTCGAGCAGGGTCAAACCTTGTACTTTATTCTCCTGCCACCTTTCTTTCATTTTACATCATCCAGATCATCTATTATTTTCTATTCATCTTTTCTCATTTGTATGGCTTGGGTAAAAAACATTTTAAATTACTAACTACCAAAATCTGTTTTGATTAACCAGTGTATGATCATTTTATTTTCAAAAAACTGACAAAAAATGAATAAGTATACAAATATACAGCAGCGATATAATATAAATATAATATACAATATACAATACAATGTATAAAATATAACATACAGCTTTTCCCAGCTCAATAAACGGCAGTTAATAATTGCGTTACTGTTTATTAACACTAGAGGGCAGTACAACCATTACACGGTATTGCTGATAAACATGCAACAGTTACTAATCAAGGTTGTTTACGCCCACATTTTCAGGTTAAAAAGAGATCAGATGGTGTCTTGAGCTGCAGTGATCTCGATGTATTTAGACATAAAATCAAGAAAATCAAGATATTACGAGATGGATTGACATCACACTTCAGTTTTGTTCTTACTAAGCTATAGCATGATACACAGTTGTGATTTCTTACAGCATCTTTACCAAAGCACAACTGTAGTTCTTTGTGAAATCACTAAGCTGTAATTTTACTTCATTATATTTTATTTGAACGATTATCTCTCATCACCCCCCCCCCAAAAAAAGTGACTTCAGAGCTGTAATCCAACAATGTTCCACCAATACATCACATGTTTAATGCAGTAAAGACACTACAAAAGCAAGTATAATTACAAAAAACAAGCAATGATATATTAAAATACATAGAAATAACGGAAAAAATAAAAGTGAAAATACAAGCCTGAATAAAGCCTGAATATTTTTTAATCTTTACCAACTAAACATTGAGTATGTTATTATACACTATATGGAAAAAGACATACATTAATAAAATAATGTAATATTGAGTTATATATACTTGGAGTCAATTGAATAAAGTAATGGAGAATGTGGTAGAGAGGTTAAAAAAATTGTACAAACAGAGCGGGGTAAAGGAATTGTAGGAGCTATCTGTAATAGACAAGTATCTGCCAGAGTGAAAGGAAGAGTTAACAGGACAGAACAGTTGCGTTACAGTAAGACCTGCAATGTTCTAGGCTTTTGAGATGGTGACACTGATGAAAAAGCCAGAAGAGGGAGCTGGAAGTACTCGAGATGAGGATGTTGTGATTCTCATTAGAAGTGACGTGGTTAGACAAGTTTAGGAATGAGTTCATCAGATGGATGGCACAGGTAGGTCGTTTTGGAGACAAAGTAAGAGAGGAAAAAAATTCAGAGGTGAATT
>JAFMOD010000331.1:339251-351782 GCA_019802435.1 Corydoras maculifer
ACAGACCTTTCCATTTCATGTTTTTTTTACATGGTTCTTTTTATAGTAATTATTGATGCAGCAGCACAAGCCTGGAGTTGATTCTTATCTCTGCCTCTCTGTCATTTATTGAAAATTAGAGTGGTGACCTAAAGGAGAAAGCAAATGAATGTCCTGTTCATCCTTGTGAGTGTCCACTAATTATTTTATAGCGTTAATTACATGGGGTGAGTTACAGCTCGGCAGAGCCACTTTTTCAAGGGCACATCAATGTACAAGATAGGAGTTGAGAGCAAATTCCACAGCCAAGCTGAGAGGGAGAGAGTAGAATAGAGCCAGAGAATTACAATTACCTCTCCAGCGTGGACCCTCCTGTGGGGATCGTATCAAGCACGCTAAAAATAGCCAGACGTAGAATTCAGGTTAGAGCGTCGGACCTGGCAAGCTCGCAACAAGCAGTTGTCATGAGTAAATGTGTCTGGTATGGCAAGGGAGTTGGCACCCTGGCACAGACCTGCGGCCCCTGTAGTGGTGGCTGTTACATTGACGCAATGGTTAGCAGGATAGGAAAATAAGCAGGTCACACCTGAGGAGCCTACGTGTCATTTGTCAGCTACATTTCAATTATGCAAGACCTGTACACACATGTCAAATTCATGCATAGGCAAGGACGTTTTGTATGAATAATACATCAGCCTTGAAGTGTGTAGCCATAGCTCACATACTTTGTTTGCTGCTTTACATATCCCAATAACCTAACCTTTTCCTTTAACAGAATAAAATGTATTAAAAAAAACTTTGTATTACTCACAAAACAAATAGTACTGAATAAAACAGGGCATTAAATTTCCACCTGGTTCATACCCCATGGGCTGTGCTCCAGGTGGAAATTTAAACAGAGAATCTATACATGATAAATCATAAATAACACAATAATACAAGCGCTTTTGTACAGAAGCTTCTACACATTTTTACTGATTCTTAACATTAAACTGCAGCATGCATCATACCCATGGAACTTGTTGATATGCAGGTACTGATAGGATGTGACCAACCCCCACCTCCACTCTGACACATGTATATATACAGAATATTATAGATCAACAACAAAATAGCTAATACATCAAACAGAAACAAAACCAACATTGTCGGATGAGGGCATGAAGTGAAACTACGTTACTTCCAAAGCTTCTACAACAAAAGTGCTTTAAAACTTTATACTTTCTGTATGAATATGGCCACTTTACAAAACAATTTTAAAATAATAGCTACTGTTAGCTATGTCACCAATATCAGTTTTTATCAACTGATAAATAACCTTTTTTCTGCACACACACACACACACACACACACACACACACACACACACACACACACACACACATATATATATATATATATATATATATATATATATATATATATATATATATATATATATCGGCATAAAAAGTTACATTGAGATGCTTAACTTAACTGTTAGATTCAATTTGTAACATAAGCAACAAAAAACAAAATGCATTTTAATCATGGTGACATACATTGTAGAAATGGAGAATAAGTAACATGCTCTATGTCCCTTCTGATCTGTACTGTATTAAAAAAAATATAGTAACTGTAGTTATTGCAATTTCCAGTGACAATCTATTTAGGTTAAGGCACATATTGAGAAGCTCATGTATAAACCGAGGACCTTGAAATTGATTCTGCCATCTTTGAGCCAGTTTCAATCTCTACTTGGCAGTTCTGCATTCAGTTCAGAGAGGTCACTAAAGCAAGCAAATCAAAGTCACAATTTTAAAGGAATCGTTCTCTTCATGGCTTACTGATTAACTGGATGTGACAGATGCTTCTTCTGGGAAGCTAGTAAGTCTTTTAGTGGTTTTGACCACACCCTCCCTGGTGGATTTTCATGTACTGATGTTTTCTTTGCTAAAAGGAAATAAAAACGTAAAGTTTATCGGAACACCCACTGCATACAAATTTAACCTGTGCTTTACAAAGTTGTTTGTAATGTGGTAAAGGTCAGCAGGTTTGTCATGTTGAAGCAGTATTAAACAAAGCTGATAACATATAAGCTGTCAAGATGTTAGGAACTCAATGCTGTGAAATAAAAAAAATAAATAAAAAAACACTTTGGTAAATGTTTAATTTAATTTGTGATTTTTTATTTCTTTTTGTTCATTTTCTATTCTCACAGGTGTATAAGGTCAAGCACATTACAAAGCAAGTCCATAAATGTATGTTTACATGAGTTTGGGGTAAATGAACTTACCAACACAGAGCCCTGACCTTAACTACAATAAATTGGAGTTTCAAGCGGGGCCCACTTTTCCAACATCACTGTCTGATCTCACAAATGCGATTATCTGTAAATTGACATCTTCCACAGACACAATCCAACATAAATGCTGTTATAGATGTAAATGAGGGAGGTAAACTTTTAGACTTATAGATACCACAGCATCCCAATACTGTTTTACTGTATGGACAACAGTAGAAATCATATAAAAAAATGCTGATTTGCTTTATAGTATTATAGGTACTACTATTCTAGTTGTTTATTTTATTTCATTTTATTTTATTTTAAAGGTTGCAGTTAAAAAGCTATAGGTACCTCCATATGTTATATATACTTCACTTATACCTTTTCTATAATACAAGTTGTAATCATCTAGCTGCAGCAATAGAATAAACTCCTGATATGGTCATATTTTCTTGTTGTCACTACAATGTACTTTTCCAAGTATATTTATTGCACCCTTTAGTATTCCCAGAGTAATGGCTTAGTGTCCCTGGTTAAATAAACTGATATAACATTAAGTGGAAAAATAATTCAAACTGTTTATGGTTTTGCTGCTTCCTGAATGTATTTGTAAGGTGTGATGTATTATTTCCAATATTATTAGATAACATTTTTTATTAAATTGATAAACAGTTGCATAGGTGTTTGAATGGCGTGTGATTTTTGCTGTTGTCTTATGAATAGGTTCAGTAAAGCTGAAGTACATGTTGTAATAATTGTTCTAGTTTGACTGATGGTAATTGGGATGTGTTTAAAATATCAACTGCTGTGTACTGTGAAATCTGCTGTCACTACTCAAAGGAAGATAAGCTACTCAGGCAAGAAGGACTGCTATCTCTACTATGTCTCTGAGCAAACATGAACAGTTTCCTTTTTTATTGTTGAAGTGGAGAGTCAAGCTGGCATGTTTCTATCCTATGGTCGTCTTGACGGACAGCTAATGAACCGAGTGCTTGTCATGTTCACCATCTCAGGCAAATCTCCTGGGGCTTTCTTTCAAATTGTCTTAGCTGGTTGCTTTCTTTATAAGATTATATGTCTTGGATTCAAATGATCTGTTCATGGCAATAGTCAGGATTATAAACAAAGCCTTAAATGGATTTAGTAGTTAAGCCAATTTCGACAGGCTGTATTAACAGGGTGCAGGAAAAGTTAACCACTGAACTCTTGTAATGTAACAAAAAGGCTTTTGTAAAAGTTTTTGTTAAAGCTTTAGATACATGCACTTGTGAAAAGAATATTTGAAAAGAAAATCATTCCTTCATAGCTAATTGATCACAGGTTTGTGTGCACTGCAGGTAATAATACTTTCCTGTAATGCAGCATATTCTATGCTTTATTATAATGTATTTATTATAATTTATGAAAATACTGCAGTATAGTTATCTTATCTATATAGTTATCTATAGATTGATAATGGGCATACTCATCCATGTCATCATACCCTTTACCCTTTATATTAATATACCCTTTATATTAATAAAAAAGTCTGTCATGTACCCCCTTTTGGTATTTAATTTGTGGTTGCATCCCAAACCAACACTTTGACTTCAAATATAAAGTGCTGGTTCTGGAAATTCCGAAACAAGCTGGAATATCCTCTCAGTGTTCAAATAAAACATAACCATCACTTACTAGATTCAAAACTAGCAAAAAAATGGTATATTTTAAATACTGTAAACCTTACTACTGTTAGAAAGTACATGCTGTCTATCTGAAAGTGGAAATGCATCATAGCAATAAATGCAATAGTCTAAGACCTGGATATTGGCTCTTGACTTAATAAATTGCAGGGTCACATTGTTCTACATTTCATTTAAGAATTTATTATCTCCACCATGTAAAAAAATTTAATTATATTTAATTAGTTTAAAATTTGATGTTTTGGTCAGGTTTCAATATTTTTGGTACATAGTTATATCCAAAAAAGCTCATTTAAAATTAACTGAAGTACTGAACACAATTACTTAAACATGTTAAAATTTTTGGAGATTTTAATTCCTGCTCTACACCAAGCATTTTTTAAAGTTCCAAGCATTTTAACATGTTTAAATTAGTAATTCCATTTCTTAAATAAGGCCTGTGAGCCACTTAATAGACTTGTTTATAGTCATGTCTAGTATTAATCACTGGAAAGAGAAATTTGATAGCATTAGAACAAAATTACAGATTGTCTTCTAAAAACTGAGAGTGAAATGAAACAACGCTGCTGCATACATTATCTGAGTAGGATAATTGATTAATCACAATATTTTATAATGCATCTGCTTCAGCTGAATATACAAATATATTATTTGCTGTGAATTAACAATAGGGCTTGGGAATAGTTACTGTCACTCATATTGATTTGCAACAGAAACAAATATGTTTTAGTTCATCTAGGGATGTCTAGCCTTAGAGCCAATTAATTAACAGAACGCCACAGGCGAGCCAACCTTTTGAAGTTTGAAGCTGGAGCACAGATGGTGCATAAACCTTACAAAGAAACATGTACAATATAAAAGACTTAATACTATTGGGGCCAGTTAGCCGGTCTCACTGGTAAAATGCTAAATGCATCCAATCAGGTTCTATTCGTTAGGTATTACATTTGGATTTCTAATAAACTTTTTTTTATAAGACTTTATTATTCATTCAGAATGAGTTGGTGGTTCTGTCTACAGGTCGTTGCCTCCGGGTCATTTTAAACTGGAATAATAAGAAGTAATAAATGCAATAAATGTAATTAATTCTTTGTATGAGTCACTGAGAGACCTTGCAATAAATGTAACATGTCAAAAATGGGCAGATGTTGCCATGCTGTAAACAATTATGTACTATGTTGTTTTGCTATTGAATAGCATTACTGCGCATGCTATTTTCAGCCCTTGAGCTAGAACACTTCATGTCGCACTCACTTGGCACATGTAGCAGCTGGTGGCATTTGGCACACTGAAAGTCACTTGTTCTTAAACGCTTAGCTCTCCGTGGACCAAAGGCCAATTAAGTGCCAGAAACAGGAGTCTTACAGAGAGCCGGTCTACAATGAAAAGCAATAGCGGAGAAACCAACAGGGACTAAAAATGAATGAGTTTGGACAGATGCTCATTAAATTTCTCATTAAATTGTTGCAACTACAAATATGCCATGCACACCGGTCACTAATTAGTATACATTTTTCATGGCTGTAAGAATCATTAGTCGAAGGAGAAGTTAATGCATTGCATACTTAATGACATTTTCTTTATTTCTTTAAATGGTTAGACAAAGATTATAAACAATTATTTATTTATTGGCATTTTTATACCTTGCACTACAGATTCAACTTACATTTCAATGCGTTAGTCTTTAAATTTTAATAGCCTATTGTGAGAGCAGACTGTCATTCTATTGCAAGTTGTGCTGACCATCACTGCGCATGTGACAAATAAAAGTTTTATAAAATAAAATGAAAGTGGTTTGATTTTTATAAATTACAACTCAACATTCTATTCATTGTTATTTTAACAACTCATTATATTATGCTTACAATGAAATCTTTTTTATTGCTGATATAAGACTGCAAAAAGTACATAATATGGACAAAAATATTAGGGCAAATCTCCTAATCATGGTTTGCATGTTTGCCTCTCAGCGCTAGGGATCCAGGTTCGAATACAAATCTGGGTGTAGTTTACATTTTCTTCCCTTGTCCATGTAGGTTTTATCCAGGTTCTCCAGTTTTCTCCCACAGTCCAAAAACATGTATTCAAGGTAAAGTGGCTGCTCTAAATCGCCCCTATATGGTGTGTGTATGTGAAAATGTGTGCCCAGCAATGGATTGGTGCCCTGTCCTGGGTGTATCTGCTAAGCACCTGAAACGTTCTCCTCTGAATGGGAACCCCCTCCCCTGACAGCTTTAGTACAGGATTAAGTGGATTAATTATAGAATTCAGTCTTGCCATGCATTTTGACAATTGAATGCTTTCAATGTTTGTAGAAACAGCTTAAGGAGGGGGGGGGGGGGGGGGGGGGGGGGGGGGGGGGGGGGGGGGGGGGGGGGGGGGGGGGGGGGGGGGGGGGGGGGGGGGGGGGGGGGGGGGGGGGGGGGGGGGAAAAAAAAAAAAAACACAGAGACACTCCCAATTGTTGTATGCATTAGAAGATCAGTGGAAACTGTTATAGTGACAAATGTAAACCAACTTAAAATAGGATCATGAATGCTTCTGTGGGTATAATATGTAGGTGTTCCTATGCTTTTGTCCATATAGTGCATTTTGTAGTCTGATCTGACCTGACTCTGGTTGTAAATCTAGGACTTTATTTAAATCTCTGTGATCCTTGAGCACCCTTTCTCCAGAATTGTTTTTAAAACTAAATCTAACACACCTGTCTTTAAGTGTAAAAACAGATGCTGACAAATGTTATCACCCGTTCTGCATTTCTGTATAATTATGTATATTATTAATAATAAAACTGTAATCAAATAAGATGAAACTACATTACATCAGATTCTTATAAAATTACCCTTCCGGCTGGATAGAAATAAATCATTCTACTACTTATTAATTAGGAACTAGAGTACACTAGATTTTTTTCATATCATACATGGCATATTTTAGGTAATGTGGTGAAGCATTTATAGTTTGAGTCAGATATCAGTATATAGATTAATTCAAGTGGAAAAGATACAGCAACAAAGTAATAAGTGTCACGGACAATCTAAGACACAACTTAACGGACTCCGTCAGCCAATCATAGCTTTTACTTAACAAGAAGGAGGTGGGTAATTCTTTTATCTTTTCGTCACTCACCCATTATGATCTCACCTCAGTTGCTCACTCTCTCACTCTCAACATTGCCTGTGCCCTCTGCCAGCAGACAGCTGCTAATAGGGGTTTATTTTTAGCAGGTGGGCGAGGTGTGGGTCTCTATGATGGATGAAGGTGATGTTTTACCCCTTCTGTCTTACTTTCTCTCATTCTCTCTTTCTCTCTGCAGAATGAAAACATGGACAAGGAGACAAAAAGACAGACCTATGCCACGTCTGTCAGCAGCCAACGCAAGCATGACATTCAATAAGGAGGTCAAATTATAAGGCACACCAAAGAAACAACCTATTGGCCATGGGACAATTTGTAGTTAAGGCTATGTGAATAACAAGTGCTGTACATCGTACCAGAAGCATAAAATACATTTTGGTGACTTTACAAGAACAATTCTAACCTTATGCTAATAAACTTAAATGTGAGAGGTGTAATTCATATTCCGACAGCTTTAAACTGCAGGCAAATACTAATAAAAAAAATCACTATTTATTAGGCTTTACCGCAACCATAACATAATAGTATTAAAAGTAAATGTAATAAAATAGAAGCATGTTGTTAGACAGACTTGGCTTTGTTCAGCATTTTCAGTTTTTGCTAAATTTTTCAGCACCTGTGTGAGCCAGGCATTACACAATAATAGTTGCAAATGTTCTTTAAAACACTAGAAAATAGATTTATCCATCCATTATCTTCCACTTTATCCTGTGGGGGGGTGGGTTCCCCATGCCCATCTAGGGGAGAACATTTCGGGCGCTGGGCATGGGGAGCACCCAGGACGGGCGCCAATCTATCACTGGGCACACACTCACTCACACAGACACGCACACATACACACTCTATATGGGGCAATTTGGATAACTCAATTGACTTGATCCATGTTTTTGGACAGTGGGAAGAAACCGGAGAACCTAAGCCCACACTGGAAAATATTTAAAGAAAAAAAAAGGTTGTAAGGAATCTAAAGCATTAATATTTTAATGTTAGCAGTAAAAAACAAGACTCACTGAATGAGTTCCTCATTAGTTCTTATTGGATGTAAAAGGTGATCTTTTAAATTCTGCTTTTTATGGACACAAAATGACCTGCATATTAATGAGATACCAAAAAAGAGAAATTATCTGTAAAAGCCATGCTTCAGTGCTTTGTTTTGTGTATGCACCAGGCAATACCAATTAACTGACAATTACATTCAACAGCAATTAAAACAGATCTTTGTTAATTTGGTGGATTGAATTACTTAAATAATGCAAAACTAGACATTTCCAGAAACAAACTGTGGGCACATGCAGCCAAATCTGCAGAATCCATTTATTTATTACTTCTGCTAATGTGAATTTTAATCTAATTAGGAACTAAATTAAAAATAAATCAGATAGAGTTTAATGCTGTGGCATTACACATTGATTTGCCGAATTTTTAACTGATTTTAAATGACTTTATTTATAGTAGTCATGGGTGCAAAATTGCACTCTGAGATGGCAGCACTATTTGAGAGCTGAGATGTTGTGAAACTGCAAGGGTGAATGCTATGAAGTGTAAGAAATAGAAAGGGAAGAAATTGAAGAAAAGCAAATAGCATGGTGGTGTCTTGCTGAGGATCTTGGCATTTTTGTCTTGGAATGTTAGAAATAAAATAATTACAAAGTCTGCCTTGGTGCTGTTGCCACTTTTAGCCTGGGAGGGTGTCATTAAAAAGATAAAAGCCTCACAAACACACATTTTAGGCACATTTACAGGAAAACGGCGAGAGTGTGTGTCACATACAGACATACATACTGAGTTCTATTGCAACAGAGTTGAGTGAACATTAATGGGTTTCCATTACAAGTTGGAACAGTTTAGTTATAACACACATCAGGATTAATGTATTTAAAAAGAGTTAACCCTTATTAATTCAAGGGTGATGTATGGTCAACCCTGTGTTTTGACCCCCAAAAAGTTGAAAGTCTCTTTGGATATAAGCATCAGTTAATTAATCAAATGTAAATATATGTGATGAGGAGATTTTGGTGTAGAAAAACATCCCCTCAACTTCATTCATTAAACACCTTTTAACAGTCATTTCAGCAGATGCTTTTATCCGAAGTGACTTACAATTGAGAGAAAACCACAAGCTGAACTTGTCCCATGTCAATCTCTGATCCAATGGATGAATAAGCAAAAACTCAACAGACAAACTCCAAAATATTAGAAAAAGGCTTCCCAGTAAAAGCTGTTGTAGTAACACTAGCTTACAGTGAAATATCATCAATATTAGTAGCTTTTGTAGGCATCATATGAAGGTATCTAATACAAGAAGAGGTCTAGCAGAGATCCACAAGGAATACACTACTTTAAAGCAGTAATGCATGAAAAAAGCACCTCTTTCATAAAGCGTGCCATGAAAAAAAAAATACTCATTTTATGTTTCAATTCTCCACCTGATCCAAAAAATTTAGTTTGTATTGCCTGACTGATCTCATGAAATACACTCTGGCTGCTGTGTGACATTCCATGGTGAATGATTCCCAGGTTTCACACAACATCCTGTTATTCACTACTCTCAACTCTAGCTGAGCTTCTCACATTGCTTAATCTTTAATTCATGCTTTTATGGCTGCTGAACGAGTAGACTAATTTGGAAAATAACAAAAATGACAGAATGCATCACACCTGTTAGGGGGTATCATGAGACTTCTAAAGCTTTTTTCCTCTTTGTGAGGATTAGACTGAAATACAGGCTTAAATGTGGAAAATTAAAAAAGATTCTAAACTTCCTCTATTGACTTTACAGATAATCAGTTTAATAAAATCTATGACAAGCATTAATTATTAATTAAATTAATATAATTATTTATAAAAAGGGAATTTTGGAGATATGTTTAAATTAAATCATTTTTATGTACTACAGTCAGCCTACTAAAGTACTTTATGCCCTGGGTATGGTTAGATCTTAGACAGGCAGGTAGAGTAAAAAGAAAGGGAATATCAAATGCTTGCTTTGGCAGCACTTCAGTGTTTCAAAGACCAGTTGTTATTTGTTGGATTTATTTCAGGCCTTCTCTATATTTTGCCAATGTGATTCTACAGGGATTAAATTCTGGTTGTAGTTAGTTCATGTGTGAATTGGCACTTCATATTTTGAAATGATCTATTCTTTCCTGATGATTTATATATCCTCTGTAAAGTATATACCAAAGGCCATTTAATTTATTGCAATACTAATATAAAAATGTACTCAAACCTAAATCACTTCAGGTTATTTTGGTACATTGCAAAATTATATGGATAAATGTTCTCTGTTGACATTTTATATTAAACTTATATTAAAGCATATTAAATTACATTTTTAAAAAAATAGTAAACGATAAAGTTTTTACTCTGAGACGAGTAGTCAATAGTAAGAAATGGGAGTTGCTCTCTCAGATAAAATACAATGTTTATAATTGCCAACACCACTTTCAGTATTTGACTACCATCACTCCACAGGGAGTAAATCTGTTCGCAGGAATAAATGGATGTAGCAAACCAAGCATAGACGTCCTTAGCAAATTTGCAAGCTATGACATTTACAATTCCTGTCAAACCCTTTTCAGTAATGACTGACCTGTTTGTTTAAGGTTCTTTATAATACACAGTCTCGAAAAAAATAACAAAAACATGATTGTATATAAAAAGATAAGTACATTTAATATTTACTTTATTATTTCCATATTTTTAAACCATTTATTTTAAAACAGCTTGGTGTTCTGTTATGAGTTTTATTTATCCATATAGGAAATAATACAAACATTCTGCTTCAGTGTGACATTCAGTTTATCTGTGACATTTAGTTTGTCCCCTGCAGAATGTAATAAAAGCATTTTTGGAGAAATAATCAATTTGGTACTGAGATTAAAGATGGGGTTAGTTGTAGCATTGGCATTATTATCTATAGTAACATGTTATTCAATTTCTATTAAAGATCAGATAATTAAAGATATGCCATCAAGTAAGAACAAAATATATAGATGGAATAACCTGATCGTCAACTGACCTCGTTCTTTAGTCACATTGTTAAACCTAAACCTGGCCTGCAGCAACCCCAGATTATATTCAAATCCAGGTAGCGACCTTTTTATTTATCCAGGCAGTGTATATAGTGTATATATCTCAAATTTGTAATGCATTAAAGATCAACGATTCAGACCTTGAACGGATTTATTTAAAATAAAATTACTATGATTCCATCATAGCTATATGTTTATATCCAAGTGACAGTTTATAACATTAGATTCCCAGCCATAAACCACATTGAATCCACAGTCAGATGTCTACAGGAGAAACAGCAGTATAAAGAATTAATTCCAAGCACAAAGTAAATTCATCAAATTAATCCCACGCACAGCCTTGCATTTTTTCGTTGGGCCAAAATAAAGCAAGGCATGCACAGCACAGAAAAATCCCAGAGGAGTGTTCTTTTGTAAATTAAATGGCATCTAATGCAGAATATTGCTGCTGCTAGGCCCCTTGCCTGGGGTGTGATAATTAATCCATCTCCAGTGGTGTACATCATTCCTTCAATGATTGCAACAGCAGAATGCATAAAAGCACCGCATGAAGTTAACCCTGACAGGAAATCAGCCTTAATTATTGTTTTTATTGACAGCACAGATTATCACCACCGATAGCCGATTTCCTTCTCTGAAGAGGTGATAAATGGTTCACACGATACATAGTATGTTTATTCTTAGAAAAGAGATCATAACACAATAAGTGGATATTTTCTCAAATAGCATTAAGATTTAAGGGTTGTTGGTTGGTATAGGGACTGTTAGAATTATTTGAACCATATATCACCTTCAAGAGACACACACATACACACACACCCACCAGGGGTAATCAGCCCCCTATCGATAATCAATTTACATGGACTAAATTTGTTGTTGAGTCAAAGACTGAAACAAGAGAAAGCCCATAATCTAATACAATTTATATACAGTTATTATGGTAAATATGTACAGGTAATGCCTGAAGGGATCATATCCGTACTTATAACATGATGACTTTATTGAACCAAAAATGAACTAAAGGGTCGAGACTAACCACCCCCAGAGACATTTTTAATGCCATACATTTATTTCTGGAAATTTTGCAAAACATGTTTTGATACATGAGTAATATATCTCCACCTTTCTGAAACAAAAGACCCTAATATAATAAATAATAAATTTGATGAATTCATAATAGGTGTCAAATGTAAATACTTTTTGAAGGAGAAAACATGTACAACAAAGGGTTTCCTTAAACTGAATATGTTGTATTGGTCACTAAGATGAAATACTTAGTTTCAGATCTCATGTTAGAGAGTGTTAATCAGTGCAACATCCAATTTTATATTCAAGTAGAGACTATGATGATAATTTTGAGTCATAATTAGCAAACATAAATATACCCCTCCACCACACACACAAATGTATATAAGATACTTTATATAAGATA
>JAFMOD010000331.1:365866-402663 GCA_019802435.1 Corydoras maculifer
CCGGTTTCCTCCCACAGTCCAAAAACATGGATCAAGTTAATTGAATTCTCAAAAATTGCCCCGTTTAGAGTGTGTCTGTGTGAGTGAGTGTGTGCCCAGCGATAGATTGGCGCCCTGTCCTGGGTCTATCTGCCCAGCGCCCGAGACGTTCTCCCCTGGATGGGCATGGGGAACCCCACCGCGACCCTAATAGAGGATAAGCGGGAGATAATGAATGAATGAATTATTATTATTATTGGTATGTATGGTATAATTAAAACATATGTCTGTCTTTAAAACTCAAATCATCTGTAAGTAATTTAGAGATTTTATTGTTTTTTATAGATTATATGAAACATTATAAATGAAAAAAACAAATAAAATAAATACAATTAAAAAACAATTTTCACCTGCATGATTTGCAAACAAACTGGCACATAGACTGATAACATGAATGACTGAACATTAACTCCAATTTATTCTAAATGAAAGCAGCCCTATATTATCAAAGCTTTTGTTTTGTGTTGTTGCAATAGGCTTTTCAGTACACAGCAGTTTGAATAACATCTGGAGGCGCTTACTGCATTGTGTCATTAAAGTTATTAATGCCAGAGTGACACTGAAGCCCCGTCGTTGAAACATTTTAAAGCCACAAAAGAGTCAGTCGATCTGTGCTCTGGAGCACAGGAGAGTTTAATTGGTCCTTTTCCTCGAGTAGTTGTCTTCTTTTATTTTTACATTTGTCAATTACATGTGACAATAGACGATTTCAGGCATCTTCAACCTAACGGGCAGCTTGAAAACGTTTGTGTTTGTCTTTCCATTCAGGTGTTTCCTGCTTCGGGGTGAAAATGAATGAATGCTTTTTTAGGTCCTATCTTTATAGCCGTGGCTGTCACAACATAAAAGACAGCAATGGGTACAAATGATCTAACTGTCTAAATGTAGGAAATACTTTGAGTGTGGTGAGGAGATGTGTCGAATTTTAATTCCAAATGTTTGGATTCATTGGAAAAAAACAAAAACTGATGAATACAACTGACACGCCTTAAATCAAGCTGCATGGTTAAAGTCTGGCTACAGATAGGGCCATTTTAGCAAATTTTAGCAAGCCATCAACCTTGATTTAGAGAGTGGAAATAGCATACAAAGTACAAAAGGCATGTCCTAATGTTCTTAATTATTCCTGGTTGTGTTTTTTGGTTTAATGGTCAATAAACCAATTAGTGTGTCACATGCTACTCCCTTTTAAAAACCAAGTGCAGTCTGACTTTGGCAGATTGCTATTTTAACACCTCAGCACCTGGACCCAGTTGGCAATTTGGTTATCATTTTACTGTGAATCATGAATACATCCTATAGTGTCGATTATGTATATGCATTCTCTGTGCATATTCAGTGATATTAAATAGTATTAAATGAAATAAAAAATATATTAAATAGTAATGTCAAGAAAGCATTGAACATCTGAACTGTTAAATGAACTGTTAACATCTGCTTACAGCAGAAATGTACACCTTATTTCTAGATTTGTAAGCCTAGTTGCTATTTAAACCATGCAGACGCAAGGCATGAAAATAGACTGATATTCTGTCATTTTTACAGATAAAACTCGATAAGAGAGAGAAGTATACAGCAGCTGGCTTTGCTTCAGATGTTAGTCATAAAAGGACACTTCACTAAGACTGAATTCTTGTAAGGTCATGAGGTTTTTAATGTAAGTATCCAGTGGAGAGTCTGTAGTGTGAGTCTGAATGTCTGGAAAGGTTAGAGTTCAAAAACCATTCGAGGGCCTATAGAAAAGCAAAGAGTAAGGGTGAAGATCGCAGTCAAGAATGAATGGAAGTCTGATTGGCTTCAGACTCTCATGCAGTATCGCTCTCCCCATAGTGACCCACCACTCTAATAGGGAGTTCCAAAAATAACCCTGACTGAGCAAACTTGCTCAGAGATGGAACTGCAGAACTTTCATGCCCAAGTGCATGGGAATCCACACAAATGCCTTTAATACAAACCATGTCTGACACCAGCTATAGTTAGCCGTATTTTACATGTCACTTACTTTATAATATGTTAGAAGAAACATGACAAACCACAAATGTTTTGTTATTGTGTGGTGCAAGTTGTCCTTTGGTAACATTCAAAACTAATCAGAAGATGCTCATTAAAGCACACCAATAAAGCCTCATCATCCTACTTGGTCTGAAGGATCCTCTTAATTTTTGAGTACTTCATTTTGGTGTGAATTTACATCTCAGGCTGTTTAAGTGCGTGCTTGGCTAATCTTCTTTCCAGGATATTGGCCGACAGCCAGTGCATGTCACAGTATTTAACATTTCACCATCAATAATCTCCTGTACTTGAGCATGTCTGAGAAGAAGTAGGCAGAACGTGGTTAGAATCAGATGGTAGAGTTGTATGATTTTAAGCATCACTAAAACCAGAGGGAAAAGTGAGTGGGAAACTCATTAGTGTAAAATGTCTCTCTAGTGATGGTGTCATTAATCTGACCATTTACACATTCACCTGTCCGGCCCACTGCTCCAGGGGTGGGCTTTGATTAGTTTTTATGTTAAGTCTAGTCCCAAAGGCCACCAATCCATTTCAGAGCAAGGACAGATAAATGTAAAATGTAAAAAGAAATTTTAACCAGGCTTACACTAAAACTTTCTTTTTAGAATGAATATGACTTATCAATGGTGAAATGATAATGGTGTGTGTGTGTGTGTGTGTGTCCCAAAACAATTTAAACACTTAATACTTTAACTGTAAAACCTTAATTCATATTAATATATTTCTAATAAAAATGTTTCAGCAAATCAACAACCACTCACCATTAATTTATTGTATGAACAATTTGAGACTGAATTTTCTCCAGATGGCAGGTAGTGGGTGGAAAGTGTATGTGTTAGAGGATTTTAATCATAGGTAATTCAGACTGAATATTTTTTTTATGTCTTTCTCAACCCCTTCATATTTTGATTAGGAAGGTCTGGAGAAAAAACTGAAAAGACATAAAGCAAGGTGGGACTTTACCCAAGAGAATGAGCCAAGGCATCAAGGCATGCACACACACACACACACACACACACACACATATATACAGACACAGACGCGCACACACAGACACACACAATCACACTTAATGTATTGTGAAGATCTTTACATGTGACTAGCTGTGAATAACTACACAACCGTGAAAGTGCAGGTAAAGAATTGTCACCTGTAAAGAATTGTCAACATTGTCAACAAAAATCAGAATTTTTTAGCAGCACATAAATAAAAAAAATTACTAGGATTATGAAAATGATGGTGGATTTAATGGTGGATATATACTAAAAAATACCATCTGCTGCTGAAGAAGGAAAAAAGTATTTGTGTTTTTCTGTGTATTCAGAACCTTTATAATGCTAAGGGGATTTAAGAATAAATAATAAAAACTAGGAAGTCTTAAGAAACACTTTTCTAAATTTGGAAAGTTAGAAGCTACTTGAAGCTTAATGAAGACTTGGAAATGTGTGCTTTGATTATCTAGAACTGATTATTTGAGGCAACACATGAAATACCAAAATAAGTTAATAAGTGGAATGATTTTAAAATTCGGGGCGGCATGGTGGCTTAGTGGTTAGCACCTCTCAGCACTAGGGATTCCCTGTTCGAATCCCCATCTGGGTGAAGTTTCCATGTTCTCCCCGTGTCCGCGTGGGTTTCCTCGGGTTCTCCGGTTTCCTCTCACAGTCCAAAATCATGGATCAAGTCAATTGAGTTCTTCAAATTGCCCCATATAGAGTATGTTTGTGTGAGTGAGTGTGTGCCCAGCGATAGATTGGCGCCCTGTCCTGGGTGTATCTGCCCAGCGCCCGAGACGTTCTCCCCTGGATGGGCATGGGGAACCCCACCGCGACCCTAATAGAGGATAAAGCGGAAGATAATGAATGAATGAATTTTAAAATTCTAAACTTACAGCATTGTCTGTGATAAATGTAGGACAACCGAACTTTTAAATCAAATGACCATCAACATGTCAAAATGCAAACAACTGAGTAGAAAATATGGTGAAGAAATGTTATCCTAAAAATGACTCATACCAGTGAGATAAAACAGTCTTTCCTTTTATCAGGTTTGAAGCTCCCAAATGGTATATTTTCAATTACTTGCCTCTGGTCCCTTATGTATGCTGTCATCATCACACCCTGCACAACTTGATTACAGGAGTCTCAAGGGAACAAACAATAGTTCTGTGACCTTCATCAGACTAACTATTATTGCATTTCGTTTATAAGGAGATTATCCCCCAAATGCACATACAGATGCTGATTTCCCAGCTTTTAAACTGAGACACAAACTAAGGAACAAACCGTGGTTGTGTTTAGCAGATTTAAAAAAAACACAGGATTAAAACCAGAACTAACCTGCTTATATATTTAATATATATATTTTTATATTTACCAAAAACATGTGCTGCCTTGTAAATATATATTTACTATTTACTAAGAGGAAGCAGGTAAAGTAATAGTCCTGTGTCAAAAGGTTTATTCATATGTGTTCCTGCGGTTTCACACAGCTCAAAATGCTGAACATCCCAAAGAAAAATTATATTTTGGTCTGGCTAATACATTCCGCAGGCTTTTACAGTGACATTTAAAGTTAACATTTTTCTTAATAGTAATGCTAAAAATAACCAGTCCAGAGGCCTAATTTTCTACAATTACAATTGTATTTTTTGCTTTAAAATATCCAACAAAATATCTCATGTAGGAAGGTAAGCATTACAATAATAATCAAAGCAAAGAATGGATACTTATTCCAAATGTGTGTGTGATTACTACTCCAGACATGCTCATGAAGACTTAACAGGTTAAATACATTTGTGATACTATTGCTGTTGTGAAATCAATCCTCGAGTCAGTTAAAAAATAATTCCGAAGAAAAAGATGCTGTATTATTGAATATGACAGACTTTGTTAGATATATGAGGTGAAGGTTGGCCCAGGTCCACCTTACAGCTCTGCTATAATGACTCTGCAGGCAACTCATTCTATCAGCCAGCAAAGTCAGCTTTCCTAGCTGTTTGTTTACTGCTCTCATGAATCACATGAGGTTAATTGTGGGGGAGGCCCCTCTGAGGAAGAAAACACAAGCAACAAAAAACACGCATGACTAAAACACGAACCTGCCGGAGTCTTGAATGACTAATGTGTGTCTGAACAAAACATAGGTTAAATATTGCCTCAGCTATAAAACACATTTGTATTAACTTTTTTAATTTGGCTACTAATGTACTCACAAGTATTTACAACTAATATATATATATATATATATATATATATATATATATATATATATATATATATATATATATATATATATATATATATTATAAAAAAAAAGAAAGTCATAAATAAAAAAGGAGGCAGCATGGTGGATTAGTACTTATGACATGAGAAATAAGATAAACAAAAATAAAATCTGATCATTTAAAAAATACGTTGTCACAAAGTTGATGTTTGAAACCCTGTTCCATCTGTGCACTCACTCTCTCTCCAAATCACTCCATTACTTCACCTGCCACTCCTGAAACCAATACTCTGGTGTCAGGGAGTGAGGGAATGTTAGCAAGTGCTGGAGTTGTAGAGGTTGAGAGGGGTGTTAAGGCTGATGTGCCCAACTGATTTAAAATGTGTGGTGCAGCCTGTGCAGTAAACATCTGTTTGGGAGTCCATCCATAAGCCATGCTAAAAAAGGCAATGCCTGAAAAATAAACACCTATAGAGTTTATAGATATTAAGATAGCCCTAACAATATATTTATCCATTTGTATTTAATTTGATGCAAATTTTAGGCTCATGAATTTTAGGCTTAACGACAGCGATATACAAAACCATGTATTCAGTTCATATTGTAGTGTAATATAATCAAAAAGGTTCGGACATTGAATGCTGTATCAGCAGGCTGAGAAATATTGACAAGACGTTAGTGCATTAATGCGATCATGGGCACAGGCACAGGCTTTATTTATCAAGCAGCAAGCGCTTGCAAGCCAACCTCCCTGATCCAAGCAATTTCACACAAACAGGTGTGAGCTGAATAAAACAGGCTTTATTTCCTAAGCCACAGTGTCCTTCACCTTCTTCTTGAGACTTGTTTGAATAGCCGTAGATGTTCCTGCATAATGGATCCATGAATAAAATATCTAATTAGTCTGTGTGAGACATGACACAATGACAGCACATAGATAATTAAGAAGAAACACAGTCCAAATCGATGAATCACTGTGTTGGCATAAATAAACAATGAACAAACCGGGGGTTGGGGTGGGGAGTGTTTCAAACACAGAAATCAACAGAACTCATGCCATAAAGACTTCCTGTAGCCCATCATTCAATATATGATATGCAGTTTTCATCTTCCTACTCTTTATGTCTTAATTTTTTTATTTAATTGTTCAGATGTTACCATAATGGTCTGAGTTCTGAGCTTTCAGGAAAGTTATTTTTGTCAATTTATTTTGACGTGATCAAATGAACATGCCTAAAGCACATAAATGTTTAAATGTATTTTACGTTGGACAACAACATAAACCTCTATGATATTTAATAGTACAGAGGCATCACCTCAAGGTGTCAATCACTATAGTCAGTTCTTCTGATTTCTATCAGTTTCGAAATATGCATGAAAAAGTCAATTTCACTGGGGAATGAATCGCCTCAGGAGCATTTTGTTTTATATTTTGCTGCCTAAAATATAAAAAAGGATTATAATACTCTTTATAAAAACTGATAAAGTCACACAGAGCAGCAGGGGAGCATGGAATTAATTTGACAGCTTTTGTAAGACCCCTTTCTCTCAGCGGCAGATAAATCGGGAAAATAATGCCTCCTCTAAGCATTTCAAGTATATTTTGAAAAGTGAACTTGGGCTAACATGACTCAGTCGTTCATTAACGGTAGTCAAACAAATAAGTGACAGTGCTAAAAATGAAGGCAGGAATTCAAAAGGTCGTTTTGAATATAATTTAATACACTAGAAATGAGAGNATTTGACAGCTTTTGTAAGACCCCTTTCTCTCAGCGGCAGATAAATCGGGAAAATAATGCCTCCTCTAAGCATTTCAAGTATATTTTGAAAAGTGAACTTGGGCTAACATGACTCAGTCGTTCATTAACGGTAGTCAAACAAATAAGTGACAGTGCTAAAAATGAAGGCAGGAATTCAAAAGGTCGTTTTGAATATAATTTAATACACTAGAAATGAGAGATGCCTTGAGAAATCTATTGAAAAACTGTTTAATGAAAATCCACAGTGGCAAATTTTTAGGAGAAAGAGACAGTTGACAGTGTGTGGATTATGAACCTGGTTTCAATTATGTTGGTGTTGAAAGTAACGGTGGCAGTTGATTTTTCTGACATAAAACAGCCCTGTCCATGATTTGAAGTGTTAGTCTCCATGTATAATTAATACAATAATAATTTGATGTAATTAGAGATAATAACATTTACTTGCTAATAGTTAAAAAACAAGCCTAAACCATATTTCTATTTCAAAAATCTATAAGGATAAGATAAATATAACTCCAGTTTAAATTCAGATACAGTAATTACAGTAATAGCACTGATCCAAAACAAACGCTAAGAAGAAAAATTGGATGTTTGAACTCATACTAATTTAAAAGCTTTTGTTCAATAAAGTTCTTTACAAGATGTGTGTGTCCAGTGTTTGTGCTGTAAAGTGCTTGTTATTTTTAAAATGACTACAATATGGCGTCAGCAAAGTATTTATATAAAATACTGATTTTCTGTGATGCAAACAGGTAGTGGTCTCTAAGGTGAAAGAAGTTGCAGATCATTACACAAATCAAATTTAGACAGAACCAAACCAGAAAACCAAACATCTCTACACGAAATAAGTTTATACACATAAGTGACATAAGATGGCATCCAAATTGATGGCTTCAAAATCTCTCTACATTGACTCCGTCCACTGTATTCTTGGTTTCACAATTAAAAATAAGAATAAGTAGTGCAATAAAAAAAGTAAAGCAAGAAGAAATAACAAAATTAAGCAGCAACCCTAAGCTTTTTACATGTACAATGAATAGACATTGATTAAAATTATATATATATATATATATATATATATATATATATATATATATATATATATATATATATATACTGTATATGATATATGCAAGACTAGTACAAACTGTCACCGCTTTTTTACTGTTACATTAATAAATATTTATTATTAATTTAGGCTGGAAAATGAACTAGCATCTCTAAACTTAACAGGCATATATCCAAGTATATAGCAGTCCGGTTACTACTAAAGCTTATTCGTTTTACCTCTGAGGTTACTACCTGAGGCATTGAACATGTTTCTTGTTAGCTTCTTATTTCTTATACTTAAGGGACAACAAAGCAATGGGTTTATACAAACTGGCAAGTTTCTCCCTCATGTAGTGCTCAGGACCATTATATAACTGCTTTAGTGGGAGCTGTTGACTTGAACCTGCTGTTCTGTTCTTGCCTTTAAGATTCGGTACCCAAGAGCAGATTTTTCTATTTTGTATAGTTATTAAAACATTTATATTATTCCTGCATTTTACAAATTCTCCAAGTGATGGGGGCACAGTTACATACTTTAAAGGTTCAGTAACCCAACTTCTGCCCCACTGAAAGGCAATAAAAGGTATATAGTAAAATATAATAAATGGAACTAAAAAAAACAATAATAATTGACAAAGAGTGTAAAAATGAGAGTAGAGGTGGACATAATGAAGTGTCTAGTAATGTGTACTTTTTTATATTTATATTTGTGTGTGTGTATAGTTTTTTAAATTTCATTTTTAAATAAAGCCAACAAGGGCGGCACGGTGGCTTAGTGGTTAGCACGTTCGCCTCTCAGCGCTAGGGATTCCCGGTTCGAATCCCCATCAGGGTGAAGTTTCCATGTTCTCCCCGTGTCCGCGTGGCTTTCCTCCGGGTTCTCCGGTTTCCTCCCACAGTCCAAAAACATGGATCAAGTCAATTGAATTCTCCAAAATTGCCCCATATAGAGTGTTTGTGTGTGTGTGTGAGTAAGTGTGTGCCCAGCGATGGATTGGCACCCTGTCCTGGGTCTATCTGCCCAGCGTCTGAAACGTTCTCCCCTGGATGGGCATAGAGAACCCCACCGCGACCCTACTAGAGGATAAAGCGGGAGATAATGAATGAATGAATGAATGAATAAAGCCAACAATTAGCTGTGGCCACATACGGTTGGACAATGAGAACAATGATACGCTGCTGATTAGGTAAACCAAGTAGGGATTTGGATGGCACTGTGGTTTAATGGTTAGCATGTAACATCTTACAGAGCTATTACATTGTGTGCAATAGAAGTAATGAATTGCTCACTTTTTCTTGAGAAATTATACTAATTTTTTTTTCACAAAAAAGTTACATAGAGCTACAACAGGTATAAAACAGGGCATAAAAACAGAGGTGCCACTGTCCCTGTTATAAGTCTATGCACCATCACAGTAGCTTTGAAGCTGTTGTTTCAATGTAAATTTGTTACATAATGTTACTTAAAAGATTTATGCCTTCTATCAATTTTGTATAATGTGATCCCTTATCAAAGAATCACCTAATTACACCACGCAGTGACCTCTACTTTAAATTAGGTGAATGTACACTGGCTTTGTCATAAGGATCTTAAGCGATTTTTCTTTATTATAGCTACACAACCTTGTGGGACCAAAACTCAGTGAGGCATAACGGCTATCACGGAAACAATTAAGCCTGTCGTTGGTTTAATCACCTCACAGATCTCATTCATAGTGAGAGCTTGGCAGGCAGACAAATCAGCTCCCTCTGTACTGGCACTGTACTGGGCCACACCACCCCTGTCATCACCTAATGAGCCCATAAAGAGTAAAGAAGACAAACGTACACGGAGATAAAACTTTTATTTGCTAGTAAATAACACTGGGCTTGTTTATCACAATTTACAACACATTACACTCTAATTAGAATGCTATAATCCTACTTTTAGATTTCATTTTCATGACCCGTTATTTTGGCATTTTTATGAACTGAATTCATTAGATTTTTTAAAGTTAGGTGTTTATATGTGTTATTATTATTATTATTATTATTATTATTATTATTATTATTATTATATAAAGAAACATTTTCCAAACTGATAAATACATTTTATTAGAGCTTTATCATTTCATGGCTTCCAAGATTTTGAATAAAAATATCAATCGAACTGCTTAAAGCCACATTTAATTCGTTGAATTATTTTTTTTCCTCTTTATTTTAAGCTTCTACGCTATTAGTTACTTAACAATAAATGAAGCTTCACTACACAAAAGCTACCCCCTATAGAAATATAACAAGGTAAGTTACAGAAATATGGCAAAAATAATTGACCTATTTAGAAGCTACTGCATGTTGTACCAACCTGATGCCAGATCAGTGCAAAATAACAGTCAGATACACTGATTAAAACATTTATTAAAAAAGAGCCGATGGTCTAACACACTAAAAAGGATATCTCTATATAACTCCCTTCAAATAAATGGAGCCTTTTGATAAAAACACTTAAAGTAACTACTGAAAAAATATTTGATTTTAGAAATCAGTGACTGCCAAGCTACAGACAAATGTAGTTAATAGTAACTAATTAATAGTTTTACTACATGTAGAAGTGCTACCACCCATCATAGCATTGCAAGTGTTGTTTTTACTACACACACATTAAACAAACAATTTTTTTGGCAAATTAGTTTTTAGGTTTTAAAAATAAATGGATCACTCATATCAGATCACTTGAAAGTCTTTGCATTTATGGACAAGAATGTGCTTAGTAATGCCTTTGCATTGTGACAATATCTGTGCGTGATTAAAATGCTGTTTGGATGCTGCACAAAGAAACCAAGTGACAAAGCAAAAAACAATGTTTTTTAGGAATTTTCTTCATCTCTTTAAAAGCTTTTCACCTTTAACCAGCAGACCCAAATTAGATCATTTAAAAAAAAAAAACAGGGTTCTAGGGGAATTACTGAGACCTGACATTTAATCAGCTGAGCTTGATGAGTAAAAGCCCATAATCTCAAAGGCCAACTTATGATATAATGTGGACTAATGAGAGAATAATTGAAGCAAAACGTAGTCTGTCCCTCTAGAAAAGGTTGATTAACATAGAACCCAGACACTCACTCTGGGGAGAAACTTGAGTTTTATGTTCATCTAAGCTTTTATTGGATTGTCTGACTAAGTCCATTTTTAAAAACATAAATAAAACACATGATGTAAGACCTGCACTTTCCCTGTAATCTAATGAATGTGTGTAATGATGCATCATGAACTCAATGCATCATGTTGCCTTAATGCTTTATTCTTATATTTACACTCAACAACTCCCTGAATGAATCATTTACTAAACTGATTCTTTTTTTAATAATTAAGTTCATTCAGTTCCAAATTCCATAGGATTTGAAAATGTTGTGTTTATATCAATGTTAAAAAGCATGTCAGTTTTTAACAGTTAAACATAACAGATACTGCATGCACACTTACTAACACTAGACTCATTCATATTCAACTGTAGCACAATGCTCAAGACTAATAATCAAACATGTTAGAGTTAATGACACTTTCTTTCTTTATGAAACCTGCAATTAAACAGGCTGATTTCACATTTGATTGGAAAACAGATTTAAAGTCAAAAATGCTAAGCCTAAGGAACACTGCATACATTAACTGCAGAATACTTAAATTTGTGCAAAAGTAGCAGATAATGTCAGAAATGTATAATCTTCCAGGAATTGTATATGTGATATTATTGATTTATCTCTGAGACTAACGAGGCAACATTACTAATTGTGTGCATGCAAAAGCCACAGTATTAGTACTATTATATAGGTATATGTCAGAGAAGCCTTTACATTTTTTTATGTGGTTGCATGTCTAAAATCACATTTTGCTAAAACACAAATCTGTAAATCTCTGTCTAAAAGCATCTACTATACAGTGTGTACTGTAGTAAATCCAGTGCTCAGTGACTGGTAAATTAGACATGCAGTAAGTGAGAATGTAGTATACACACACCCTTGGTCACACTACATTACCCCACCACTGGTTCCCCACTAATAAAAAAGTCACAGTGTTTTTTGGGTTAATGTTTATTAGTGTATAATTACATACATTTTTTTCCATTGTTGTGTCAATTGATTACTGACATTTGTAAACAGATAAATCCCTGCTTTTTGCAAGGTTCTCTTACTCAGCTTGATTTACAGTGTTATAGTATTCCATAGTGTTGTGGTCACATGCCTCCATTCATGCCTACTCATTTTATTTACTGTGTAATACAACAGCGGGCTATTTCAGATGCTGCCCATGTTTTAATTAGACCATCTTTGCCATGTGATTCATCAATGTATGTCTATAATCAAATATGTCTATTTTGCTGATGAAACTGTGCCTTTGTGATAAGGCAACAGCCTGGGTTAGCAGTGGGGTTATGTCTACAGTGCACCACCTTGTCATATTTTTGTTAGTGGCACTGTGTTGCCCACAATGTTTAATCAGCCTACATCACCAGTGAGAGCCCAAACCAAATTTGTGACATTTTAGTGTCCATATCACTTCTTTAGATTAAATTGTCATTGCAAGGTCAAAACCCAAGTGAGACTTGTGTAATAGTATTGACAGACCATCTGACCACCTAGTCACACATCTGAGCAGCTGCACCAGAACAGATTGTGCTTGGCAGGGACTGAAAAAAAAATCTAATTTTGCAACAGAAGCCCTAATTCATACCCGAAGCATAATTAATGCTGTTGTCTGGATGCTCTCCCACGTTGCACTTTACTAGAATTTTCATTTTTCTGAAAGTCTAAAGCAGCCAGCAGACTTCATTTTAACATACTAGCAGACGTGTAGCTGTGCCAAGCTGGAGAAGTTCTGCACTCTGCCTATCCTTACACTCTACAACTGCTCTTAACAGTTCATGAATTTTGCTCATGTCTGCAGCAAATTGCTTTACCCTGCACTCCCACTTAACTTGGATCTTTTTTGAACAGCTATTGTTAGCTCACGGAGGTCTTTGATAAGCCTCTATAGTGCTCATGGAATACACAGTGAAAAAGATACTATAATTTGTACAACATATTTATATTGTGCATACAGCCATGTTGAAAATGTGTTTCTATGTGTGTTGTCTATTATATTGCATCTCACTGATTGCTTGCAGCTTAAATGACTATTCATATTCTGCCAAAATCTATTTTGGCAACATATTAAAATGTTGGGTAGCGCTGTAACCTCACAGCAGATAGTTTCTGGGTCCAAGTCCAAGGCAGCCCTTTCACTTCCAAAGATGAACAAATGAAGTCACTCAGTTTGATGCCAAAGATCTATGGACTTTAGTTGAGTTTTGTCAAACAAGAGCTTTGTTAATCTTATTTTTGTCCAGTGGTTTCCAAAGTGACATATTTTAGACATATGGCCAAAGTTAAAATAAAACCGCAAAAAAAATAATTGCATGAGGAAGGTTTGATTAGATACAGACACACGGATTGTGAATGAAAAGCAGAGGCAAGGATTCCCCTGACATTTGTTAAATGTGATTCTTTGAAGGTGTTTAAGAGGAAAACGAGGGAAAAAAAAGAGCTAGAGTTTGTGTATTTGTATATGAGTTTTTGTGTGTGTTTATATGTCATGGCCATCCAGGGGAGAACATTTCAGACACTGGGCAGATACACCCAGGACAGGATGCCAATCCGTTACTGGGCACACACTCAGTTATTCATACACGCACACCCCCATCAGATCGCGATTCAAAACCAGGATCCTCAGTGCTGAAAAAAAACGTGCTAACCACAATAATATATATATATATATATATATATATATATATATATATATATATATATATATATATATATATTTAAATTGCTGCCGTAGCTAACTATATACTGTAGATTGCAATACTCAGTCAGTTGCAGTGACATACACCTAATTCTTGGTAGTTCTTAATGTCTGAATGACTTCAGCAGTGTTCTTTGTACGATAACAAAATGACACAGTGTGGGAACAAGCCAAAAAATGACAAACTGAAAAAAGCATCCTCAGACTGACATTATCTACTACTCCTGCCAGGAAGAGGACAAAGTGAAGTACAAGAATTCATGTCAGGACACCATTTTGTTACTATTGTGAATGAACCGGCCCTTTTTCATGTTCCAAAATGAACTCGCCATTTTCAGAAATCCTAATTATGGGTTCTGAGAGCACTGGCAAAAGCACTGATTCATAATTGCCATCTTTGCGACCCATTCTCACTGGGTGAATATTGCTTGAGTCATTCTGAACAATATCCTGTGATTCTAAGTGCACTTCTAAATAGTACTTACATCTACTGATTATTTTGTCCAGGTACTTAATTTTGTAAGAGATTTTCTTTTTGCGTCACAAAAGAAGAAAAATGAAATGGTGGGATTCCTGATTCTTTCAGCACCTCCAGCAACAAACATATTTTTTGTCAGAAACCTTGCCCAATCCTCCAAAATGTCAAGCTGACCTGAGGAGAGATTTTTTTTTAAATAAAGTACCTTTATAGTAAATGACAGTAGCCCAGAACATGTCAAGCTGATCCAAACTAAGGCTGGACTCAAAAACTTAAAATAGTGAATTATTGGCAGATTTCCTTGTACAAAGCAACTTGCACTTACCAGTAAGTACCTGCAAATTTGTAGCAGTTTTTCAGCACTAACTAAAAAAAACTTGTGAATTTAAGTCATTATACCCATAATTAATTAGCACACATTTATCGAGGTATAAACACAATGAATAACTCACCACTTTTTTAAAGCCAACAACAAATAGTAAACGAATGCGTGGGTTTCCTTCAGGTTCTTAGATTTTCTCCCACAGTCCATAAACTTGGATTCAAGGTAAATTGGTTGCTCTAAATTGCCCCTATATAGTGTGTGTGAATCAGTGTGTGGCCAGCGATGGATTGGCGCTAATTTCTGCGGGTATCTGCCCAGTGCCTGAACATTCTCTCCCCAGAAGGGGCTTGCTAATCACCCCCATGCATAAAAAAAATGCGTGAAAATGTATGTGTGAGTGTGTGTGTGTGTGTGTGTGTGTGTAGACATGTGTTTGCTATTCAAATAAAATATTTAATTTTCTTTACAGCAAATTATGTTTGTTTCAGTTTTGTAATAAATTAATGAAGTCCTGCAATTTATTTATTTAGTTGAATTATTTACTTGTTTGTTAAAATGGTATAATAAAGTTTAGGAACGTGACAGTGACAGCAGTGAAGACAAAATAACATCTAATAGAACTATAGATAAAAAAAATGTGGATAATTGAAATTTGGACATTACATATATGTTAATGGTTCCTAATTCTTAGCAAGTACTGTATCCATTTGCATTGCTTACACTAAACCTGCCTACACCACTATATAGCTTATTTTTCATAGAGATTTGAGAGGAGGCATTTTGAGAGGAGTGCCTGTGAATAATATTTCAAGTATTATTAGCTTTACAATGACAATAAGACAACCCTCCTGCATGGAGCAATAAACAATATGACAATATTTAAAAAATAATCCTTGTTATAACATAAGCAGTAATACCTTCTCATGTTGAATCCTGTCACAACAAAGAACAATTTGATACCTTTTTCAGATTTATTGCATCAGCAGTATCTTTAGTTGGAGACAGAATGTAAACAGAGTTAATGTATTCTGGCATTGATGTATTTCTTTGCTTTGGTTTAAGATTCTAGTAAGCTTCAAATTAAGTGATTGTCTGACATTGTAACTATAAATGTAACTCAGTTTTAAATCAAAGCTGTTTTACAGATAGCTAACACTGTAGGTTTGAGTGCAATTTGTTTTTTGTCCTTCAAAAACAGCATCATATGCAAATTTAAGAAGGCACAAGGTTAAAGGTGTTCTTAGCTGTATTTGTGTTTTGCAAATTTAGTCCCGATCAGCAGCTCGCATATTTTACAACTGGTTATCACCTTTCTCTTAAAATTTATTTCTTTATTTTTCTTGTTTGAATTTCGTTATCACATTATCTTCCACTTAATCCTACTAGGAACTAGGGTTTGGGGAGGAGGGTAGGGCGTTCACCATGCCCATCAGGGGGCAATCCATTGCTGGGCACACACTCATTCACAAACACAGACTATATGGGGCAAATTTAGAGCAGCCAATACACCTTTAATTCATGTTTGTGGACTGTGGGAGGACACTGCTTAATCCAGAAAAAACAGAAGAACATGTAAACTCCACCCAGATCAGGATTCGAACCCAGATCCACAGCATTGAGAGGTGAACATACTAACTGCTGCATACCAAGTCCCCGTGCAACCCCTTGTTTAAAT
Organism: Corydoras maculifer; assembly: GCA_019802435.1. Lineage (NCBI taxonomy): Eukaryota > Metazoa > Chordata > Actinopteri > Siluriformes > Callichthyidae > Corydoras > Corydoras maculifer. The sequence continues at coordinate 382,249 of JAFMOD010000331.1, forward strand.
TTGCATTTGGTATTCTGACAACCAAGTTAAGTTCAACACACACACAGTTGCTGCACCTGAACTGTTATTAAATTGCTGTACTGTTACTTGCAAGTAGCACATTTTATAAGTCGTTTCATTTGGGAAGTGACAATACTCATTTTTATAAACTCAGTTTAAAAAAGTCAACTCTCATTGTTTGAGCCTGGTCGTCTAAATTGTTTGAAAATTAGTAATGTGAAATCAAGTTATATGAAAACAGCCAACAAACCCTTAGGGATAAATATGCCCCCTGTTTGCATATACTGCTCATTTATTTCATTTTCATTCTTCCCTGACAATCCTGCTTTTTGACCTTGTCTGTCTGATCTTTAACCTTGTGATAACATTTGTCTGAATGAATTGTATCTGTCTGTGTTTTAAACTCTATAGCAGATTATTCTAATGACTTGTGGCAATGACTCATTAAGATGATTTATTTTACACCTACTGCCTTCTCACCTCTAGAGCCTCTTTAAAGTAGTAGCCATTGCTCTAAATGCACTAAACAAGTGAGGAGAGACTTTCTCTATTTCACACTTGTTACTGGAGTAATTGGATTGGGAGTTTGGGGTGGTGGTGGAACTGAAAATTGATGCGCCTTCCATCCTCTTTTGTGCCATTTCTGTTTTGAGTGATTGAGTGTGAGGATTTGGTTGAGTTGTTTTCCTACAGCCTGTCCCTGCACTCTCTTTCCCCCTCTCTTTCTAGTGTTTGTATTCCCACAAGCATCAAATGACAGTTGGAGCGTTGGTCAGGTCAAGATTGACAAGCCATGACTGTTGCTCCCACTGCGTCCTGCCTGCTCAATTCCTCCACAATGTTTTTACCTCCTTCCAACACAAGCACCTTTCTGCTTTTACCCTTACTGGTTTTAAAACTCAGATTCTTAATCTCAATTCAACTTTACAATTTTATATTTAGGTGGCAGTCCATCTAGTTCCATTCTCTGCATAATATCTAATTCTCCAATTGCAAGGACCCACAAAAGACAATAGCAGGTTTGTTACTGCACTGGAAATGTTCCATCAATCCAAGTATCCAGCCACCAACATCCCATATGCAGCATTCTGTACGCCCTATAATATTACGTTATGACTAAAGCAAACTGTGCAACAATAGATAAGCTAACTTTATATCCAAGTTTCTAATTTTATATCTAAACAGGAAGCAATAAGAAAGATTTGTTTAAACGCACTGTCTAAACACAGAGTTTAGCTCCAGCAAACACAGCCTTGTCTAATCCATTTGTATTTTATTAACTATAAAATAATATGGTACTACTGCTTGGGTTTACTGCAGGTTTTCTGGTTTCCTCCCACAGTTCAAAAAACAGGTAAATTGGATGCTCTAAATTGCCCCATATAGTGAGTGTTTGTGCACAGTGATAGATTGGCAACCTGTCCTTGGTGTATCTGCCCAGCGCCCAAAACATCTTACCCTGGGTGGAGCCCCCACTCTCCCTCCCCACGACCCTAGTAGAGGTTTAAGCGGAAGATAATAAATGAATGAATGTTTTCTTGGCACACCCTGAACAATAGGTCTAAACTAAGCATTGTGTCCAGGTAAGTTTATATCTTTATTGCAGCTGTTTAGCCTACATCTGATGGACACTTTAGCAAAATAAAACGTATACAACTGTCAATTCCTAACCCTATAGAGCATCTCTGAGATAAACACTATTACAAAAGTACTGGGCCACATACACATTACACCTACAGCTTTTATGCTTTGATGACATCCTTTTCAAAGTGTATTCTCCCATTACAGTTATAACAGTTTCCACTTTTCTTTCTACAAGAGTGGGTCTGTGGGAAGACTATTTGTAGGTCACACACTGATGTCGGTAGAGAGAGGTTTTGGTTGGCCCTGTGTTAAATCAAAATGCAGCATGAAGAGGGGTCTTGCATGTGCCTCTTTTCAGTGATCTCTATGTTAAAAAATGCAAATAACTTTGAAACCATCTCGATGTGCTTAGATAACACCATACATTATTCAAGGGAGGCTGGGACTTCCAGGCATTTGGTGCCAAGCTAACCCTATTAGCTTCGACCATCTGTCCACTGACAGGCCCTCACAGCATGAAAAGTGGTACTTCTAGTAACCTCTGGCTGTAAAACTGTCATTTAGTAAGTCAGACACAATTTGAAAATTTTATTACAACCCAGAACTATAACCAACACCTTATTATGTATTAAATATTGCTGTTTTACCCAAAATTACACAATGTTACAGATACAGGAACTCAGATACCTGACAATGGCAGAGTTGTATTGATCACCTTCTCTTCCTGGTGGTAAAGTCCACACACTATGGTTTGCATTAATGCAATACCCAGAGGACTCATTACCACTGTCTAGCTCTCTCCACAAGAAACGGAGAGTGACATATAGAGAGAGAAAGATAAATGATTCAAAAAAGCCTGAAGTTCTAAGTTTGCATATAATACATGCTTGGATTTGTTCAACTTGTTCAAGTTGTTGAGTTTTATGAGGTTGAGCTTCTCTCGGAATCTGTCATGTAAAAGTGCTTAATGAGATGAGACAGGACATGATTCAAAGTCACCCCCATTTAGTGCTGCCAAAGATGACTCACTCCTTTTCGAGAGGAGAAAAAAAGGAGAGATGAAGAAAAATTGAACTAGAAAATACTATTTTAATTTTTACCATTAGTATATGTCTACATTTTATATCGACACAGTTTAAATTAATAATTTGAATCAGGAAGGATGTTATTACGGTATGTAACAGCTGGTTGGATAGACATGTAACCTCAAATTAACAATATATTGAGCTATAATAAAATTCAAGTTTTGTTTTCTAAAAACCTATACTTATATAACATAATTCATTAATGTTTATCCATCCAGCCATTATCTTCTGCTTAATCCTTTACTAGGGTCACAGGGGGAGTTCCCCATGCCCCTTTAGGAGAGAATGTTTAGAGCACTGGGCATGTTCACCCAGCACAGGGCGCCAATCAATCGCTGGGCACACTCACACACACATACTTTATATGGGGCAATTTGGGGCCTTCAATTTACCTTGATCCATATTTTTGGACAAAGGAAACTAGATAACCCGGAGGAAACCCATGCTGACACAGAACTGGGAATCCCCAGCGCTGGGAGACAAATGGGCTAACCACTAAACTGCCGTCTAGCACTTTATTAATAATATTATTATTAGGATATTACAAGATTATACTTGTATACTTATCTCAAAGTAGTGCATTCTTTTGGCTCATGCTGTGTACTCAAATGCAAACAAGAGAAATAAACATGCATTGCATAGCATTTGTAATTGCTATAACGCTGTAGGAGATGTTTGGCATTTTCCTTTTTTGGTCCATGACTGTAACTTTATTTCCATATAAATTGCGACAGCTTGCCACATTGCATAGTAAAATGAAGTTCAAAATGTAAAATAGCTAATGGTTCACTTCTTTACCACAACTTAAGCCAGATGAACAAGATTATTCAAAATGCTAGCAGCAGACCAATGATGCAGCAAATCAGTAGTGAACAGTCCTACGTCAGCAGTAATCTGTAGCCATTTGTCTCTTGTTCAAACTAATTTGCTAACCTTAATATAAATTAAGAAGAATATCTTCTGCACCTTAGCCTTCTGGACTGTTACAAGATAAAAGTCCCAGTGGGTGGTCAAGAGAAAGTGGCAGATTTTAACAAAGCACTGCTTTGAGAATGCGCCATTAAACATTTGTACAGGGAACAGCCGAGGAATAGACTGGACAAATGACTCGGTAACGTGTGTATCCTCAGGCACATTAGACTGTTTATAAAACACTACCTGTTAAAATAAACCAAGTTTATTTCAAAGCCCAAAAGAATATACTGATCCACAAATCAAAGCTACTATGGAATGTATTACATAAAAAGTAGAAAAGAACAGATGAATAATTCCAGAGTGAATATTTATTTTCCTGTTTTTTATTTAATTGTTGTAACATAGCTTTTGCATGGTAGACATTATACCCGAATAACAGCTTCCTTATTTTATGTACATAATTCTAAAAATATTCAAACCTTTTTAAATAGGTTCTACAATATATTGCACCAAATCTTACTTAAAGAATCAGTGATCAGTGATCCAGTCTATCACAGTCAGACTGAGATGGTGAGTTAATAGCAATTATTAATATCTGCTGAAATATTTTCTCTCATTTGTAAGCTACTTTGGAAAAAAGCATTTGCAAAATGACTAAATGTAATATAAATGTACATACAGCTTACATTATTAACATTACTATTTTGGTTTCTTTCATTTTCATAATGATTAAATAAAGAATACATTAATATTGGTTGCATTACTGTTTTAATAACATTACTAAAACCTGTAGAATTATGCAGACTGTTAAACACAAAACTGCTTTTTTTCTAACACTGTGATGTGTACAGGGCACGGGGGGGAGGGTGGCTTAGTGGTTAACATGTTCGCCTCTAAGCGCTGGGGATCCAGGTTTGAATCCCAATCAGTGTGGAGGTATGAATATATATTTATAATATTTATTATTTTTAACGCATATTTTCTACAAAGATGAGCTACAATGATGCATAGTTTACAATATAATATAATCATAAGTTTATCTCAAAACAGCCTTAATGTTCAGTAAACTAAAAGCAAAAGGTAGCATTTGTCTGTACACTGAACTACTTACCTTCCATGAAATATTAGTTTTATCATGAATAATGAAGAGCAGTTGAATAAATTTTGCATGAGGGGGGCAGGATTACAGTCAAAATCGTTTTTGTCTTGTGTTTCAAATCCATTTTTAAATAATAAGCACCTATTTGGAACTGAAGGCACAGTGGATGTGTGTTTGTACTATATTTACCTTGCAGAATAAAATGGGTTGGACCTCCTCTACCCCTGTAAACACAAACAGTTTTGGGAGTTGCCAGTGCTATTAAAAATAAAACAAAAATTTTCAACAAACTACCACTTATCATACATTCTTCTCCTGTAAGTGGATTATCCTGATCACCATCACTGATTATACTGCCTCTAATTAAACTGCCTCTCATTTGCACTAATTATGCCACGCCCTATTTAGGCTCTTGTCTTTTAAAATGTATGCAAGACCCTTCATTATGTGCTAGTTTATTTTATGTTGGTTATAATTAAGATTTTTTTTTGTGTCTTTGTGGAGGATTAGTTAATCGGGTATTATCAGAATAAAGACTGATCCTGCTCTCTCCTCTCATCTCACAATTTATTAATATGTTCTCCAAGACTAGGGATGAGACAATTACTGATTATGATGGTATGATAAGTTATAATCATGACAATACAATTGATATGCAATAATTAACTTTTTAATTTATTAATTTAATGTATACCAAGAATAGAGGGCTTTTGCTGAATATTAACACAAAATATTCTTTTTCTCACAAAATATGAAACTCTTTTGTAAATTCTGGCGCATCTTCATAAAAAAAATCTTTTTTGGTACCTACAAAGTAATCAGAAAAGTGTGCTGCTAGTGCAACTTTAATTTATTCTGTGCAAATACTTTTTCTAAGGAATGTTGTCATGACGATGCTCTGGTGCTCTTACGATTAATTAATTGCAATGTTTTGAATCACGAATAATTGCAAATTATTAAAAAATTATTAAGAATGAGTAAGAATTAAAGAATTAAAATTGTAGTAAAGATCAGCTGTGTTAATAAAAAGGTCAGCAAAATGTAACAATCACACTGCATGACTGAGATGAACCTGATTTGAGATCAAAGAAAAGACTTGATGAAATTACAGTTCAGGTTTCAGTAAATAACTTTGTTTCATTTCTATATGCCAACTTTCACTAAACAGTACCCCAGCTAGGCACTGTGATCTTGATCTTTTACCACAGCATGTTCACAATTAAAAAAGGATAAGGAGGAAATGAACAGCAGTGTGAGCAAGCTATTTCAAGAGTGCTGGATTTCTGCTCAAATCAAAGAGCCGTTTTTCCCCCCACTCTCTCTCTCTTGCTCTCCCTCTCTCTCTCTCTGCTCTCTCCCACGCTACCTTAAAGCAACACAGGTCAGTCCTGTCACATGTGCACAGCTTGCACCCAGAGCCTCTGAGGAGGTAGATCTGAGTCATTCTAGCTTCTCCCACACAGACACACTTTCACACCGCCAACCCGCATCGCATCGTATGCAGAATGAAGAATCCGGATCTCATAAATCAGAGAGAAAGTTTTTCATGTCAGAACTCTAATTGATCCCATATCATCACGAGTGGGCTTCTCTGTCACTCTTCAGTGCATCCACTCCTCTGGAACTTTTTAAACTTGTAAAGAGTAATCAAAAGTTGCTGCATGATTCAAGCTCTGATAAGCACACACAATTCTAAAGGCAAGTCAGAAGATAACTATTGAAGTTTGGCCATTTAAAAAATAAATACAAAAATGAAATAAATCAATGAAAAGGGCTTTATTTTTAGATGCCATTCTAAAAAACTATTAGGGTCAATTAGTAAATGTGTTAAAGGCATGAAAATACTCAAAACACAAATACACAAAACCACCATGGTGCAATTTAGTATCTCTCATATGCCCGATTTATATACAGTACCACACAAAATTTGGACACATCACCATCTTACCTCATTGTCCATTTTGTCCACTTACCATATAGACAGTCTTTTTAATTTTACAAACTACAAAAATCATTAGATTTTTGGGTGCAGTTTGCATGTTCTCTCTAGGTTTCCTCTTGAAGCGTGAGTTTTCCACCACCACATTTTTTTGTTTACATTTAAATCAGGTAACTTAGTGTGGTTGTGTGGATGAATGTGTCTGTCCGTGAGTCTTCCCTGCGATTGACTGGTGACCTGTCCTGGGTTTTTTCCTGCCCTAGGCTACAGGACAAATCCAACAAGTCCTGTGGCAAAAGAAATTAATTCTAGTGTATCTAAAGTTCCTTCACTGCATTTCAAAGTGCTCTACATGAAACATTGCAGTTGTCTTGTGCTACTTATCTTACACATGCAACATCAATGGTGTCTTATCACTAACCCAGATACAGGATTTTGCAGGAGCTGTCATACACACTGAGAGGATCAGCACTCCAGGTTTAAATAGTTAAAGTTCTTTTAATACATTTTATTTTTAATAGAACAACAGATGTAATCTATCACTTGTAAAAGGGATTCTGATGCTCACTCGCTCATTTGTTCACTCGCTCACTCGTGTTAGGAATTCTGTTGCATTCCTAGTTTGTTGTCCATAGCCTTTGGCTTAGAGCACATATTTCAACTTTGAATAATTTACTTTTTTTCTCTGTGTAAATGTAATATTACCATATGCATTAATAAAGACCCAATCAGCTGCCATATACTTTCTCGCATACCATATTCATTTGCATTTTAATACATCTGGCCAATTTCTTAACTGTCAAAGTACATCAAAATAATGAGGCTTGTCCTCAATTACAACAGTATCAAAGAACAAGTCTTGTGTTGTGTTGCCTCAAGGTTTATTAGTCCAATTACCACAAAAGCTGAAAATAGCAATAGAATAATATTAAGATTAGGCTGTGTAAAAAACAAAGTACAGTAATCAAAATCATCAACAGTAAAGATTGCAGTTTGGGAACAGGATAGTTATGTGCTGTAAAAATATTTATTAATAATTTTTTTTTTCATATTTTGTGTTCTTTTCAGTTAAACGTGTTAGTTTGCGTTATCAAAATTGATTTTGAGTGTAATGATATAAGTATTGTCACAGTATTTTGCTTCATAACGCATATTTGGTGCAGCCTTTACAAAATGTCACATGTCTCACTTTTTTTTATCACCTGAACAGTTTAATAACAAAGAATCCTCCTTCTCATCGATATGGCCCTGTGCAAACATTTAACCATCTTATACAATCAATACTTTGTAACACCTGTTTTATTAGAAACCATAGCTTGCAAAAGTTTTTGTATAAATTTCATATATTATAGTTGGAATCTAAGTTTTTTTATTTTACAGTGAATAGCATGTACTTCTGACATATGACATATTCTTTGAAAAAGCACATATTTGAAACACATTTGTATTTCGGGTAAAGTAGTATATCATGATGATTGTTCCGCCAGAGTACAGGGAAATAATGTGGTCATTAAGATGCTCATTTGCATACTGTGAAATCTCATGTTGGTTGCATACTAAATTTAATAGGTACAATCAGTATGTAAGCAGTACACCATGTGTCTATGGCATCCTCATCATTTGCACAATTGAAACGATTCTAAATTGACATCCCCAGAGCGTATTTATTGTCATCTGTTAACTGGATCATTCACAAGACTTAGATAAATTAACTTCATTGTCTTTTGCTTTGTTGAACAGATGATGTTCTCCATCTCTATTGTATTATACATTTTAATATATCCTGTACATTATTGTTGTTTGACTGATGTTACTGCCAAACAGGCTTGGTCCCACACTGATTATTGGTCCTCCTAGGCAAACTAACTTAATCAGTAAATAAAAGTTATATTGATAGTCCTATGTATAAATACAGCTCTTTGTAGAAAGATAACTTCAAGAACTTTAGAACTTTAAGAAATTTTTTGCCATTGGTGTAATAGTAAAATAACTAAGTACAGGGTGGCATTAAAAATTATTCAGATGGATATAGAAAGCAGGCTACTTTTCCATGTGACCCTGTATTTACAAAAGCTTTAAAGTTCTACAATTAAGAGTATAGCATTAAAAAGGTTCCTTGGTAGAAGACTATTCCTAACGTCATCTTGAATTAGCCAAAACAGGGTAGCTCTTCCTGAATAAATAAAGTCAATATTATAAGTGACAGGATGGCAGTTCTAAAATGATAATCTAATTTCCATCCACTCTGGTAGCTTCTTAATCTCGGTATGATCGTCTGAGAAGTGTCAATGATTTACATCATCATGTCATCTTGTGCAAGTGGAGCAGACATCACTGTTGCCTTACTGTCAATTTCTAACTCAAGTATGTCTTCACTTTCTGACTCTCTCTCCTTTGTAGAGTGCATATGAAACTTGGCATTTTCAGCTCCTGAGGTTCAACATTCCGCTATTCACTCAGACTACAAAGAGGTATACTTTTAAGCTGTAGTGGAAAGTGGAAAAGTCCTGTAGAGTGGTGGTTTGCATCTGGTGGGGTATTTATAAGGTGCCAACTTCAACTTTGTAGTTTACACAAGTAAGGTCTGAAAGAAATATAAAAGCTTTCGTTTCTCCACAACCCTATAATCTTTACCCTCTGGACTTAAAATGCAATTTGTAGCAAGGGCACTACATTTTTTCATTCATCCCTTCTCCTGAATACTAACTATTAAGAAATTCCTAAAGAGCATATGCACAATGTCCTTCAGTAACTTTAGTAATAACATGCATTTTCGGTCTTTTAAAGAAAAAATAAAAATCAATTAAAAAAAAATTATTTCTCTGTAGTTTCTCCTGGACAACAATAAGCTTAAATAGTTAGACAAGTAAGATTTTAGTATAGGATTAAATGTGAATCCTGAGATTTGCCTTATTAATTTTACACATGTTTCCTCTTGAGTTTTATTAGAGGTCTCAATAAAAACTCACATTGTGCTTATATGTGCTAAAATAATTAACTTGTTTACCAAATGGGGCAGCATGGTGGCTTTGTGGTTAACACTTTTGCCACTTAGTACTGGGGGTTCAGGTTCCATGGTCTCCCCATGTCTGTGTGGGTTCTCCAGTCTTCTCCCACAGTCCAGAAACATGTGAAGGTAAATTGAATACTCTAAATTAATATAGTATATATAGTGTGTTTTTGTGTGAGTGACATAAAGGTTCAACATCAACATGGCAACATTTTCTTCGCTGAGAAAATAACCAAAATTCACATTCTGTTAAGTATAATCACTTGCAAATTTTTCAAAAAGCAATGCTGTTAATCTTTTAGGTTGACACATATTGATCCCACATGCATAGAACTATATAGAGGAAGGGACACTATATACAGTATGATGGTCTGTACCTTGGCATGACAGACTTGTGGTATATTTTCTTCATACTATAAACCATTGGGTTAGTGCTACAAAACATATAATTTGTATGGACTACATTTGTTGTATCAGAAGCTCTCATTTTATAGTACTTCATAGACTAATTTGACTGAATTAGTATGATGCTGATTGAATCAGCCTGAACAGCAGTCCCCAAATATTAAACCAGTACTATTACATATCAAAACATTTTGTTCCTTTTAAACATGTGTTAACAAGAAAAGAGATGATACCTCTACAATACAAATATATATATAAAAAAAATAAGAATAATATATGTCTACATTTCTGACTCTCAGAGATAGAGATAGTCACAGTGATGTGCAATAATTAGCCTTAGAAAGTTTGGTGACAGAAACAGATGCTAATTTCTGATCGTGTACATAATTTATATAATTAAAAAAAAGCTCAGAATCAAACAATGAACATAGTTTTTCCTTCTCCCAAACCCCTATACATGAGTTTGAAAATGGTAGGCTAACAACAGCATCATTTCCTCATCCTTCTTCATCTCTTAAACCATTAACTGTTAAAGTATTAGGAAGAAGCAAGACATCAACCACACAGCTTGAAAACAAATTACTTCATATTTTAAAATCATGCAGTTTTAATGTTAAAAAATAACTAAACAAGGGACAGTAAATTGTGTAACATCCTGAACAGATTATAAATCGTCTGAAATTTCACAATGTGTCCTTGTCCTGGTTAACTCTTTAAAATTAGGAGGATGTAAAAGGTTTGCAGTGATAAAAGTAGAAAGGAAATTTTTTTCTATATATATGCAATATTTGATCTAGCAAGCAAGTCATTAAACAATTCCAATGATTCATTTCTTATTTATTTCGTTCTCATTGGGAAAATATGGTCCCTTTATACATTTTTACATTTACACTGATTTTCTGTCTAGACCATAGAACGCATGAATAAGGAACCTTCTCCTGCCCACACACAGTGAAGGAATCCACATGCAACAGAGGCGTCCACTTTTTCTGTACTGTATATAAAACATGTTATCAAATAAATTCAAATCTGAGTGTAACAGGTGCATGAAGCATCCCGCTGGAATTCAGCTCGGTCAGCAAAGAGAACGGCGCCCAACATGCACAGCATGCCAACGAGCATCACCAACAAAACGTGCAGTTTATTCACTGATAACACTTCAAATCTGCTCTGCATCATTCCAAAAAAACATGCATCGCAAGCGAAACTCAGCCAGTAGTTTTGTTTGCAAGCAAACTGCACGTTTTATTGTTTTGTCCATAAAGTTTGATACTCACCAGTCAGCTGGTCGTAAGATCCATCGAGTTCTCTAGAGTCGGAAATGCTTTGCTTTCTGTTTTTCGCCTTCATATTCATAAGTCCTAAATAGAACGGTGGTTCAAAATAGATTGTGTGGTTTTGAGACGGTTAAAAGCCCGATCAGTGGTCCTGTCGCTCCGTGTTGTCGCCGCTGGTTCAGGAGACGCTCTGTGGACGGCCACCTCTCACTGTCAGCGCCGGACTCACCCGCTCACACCGGAGCGTTCTCTGAACACTCTGAACACTCTGAACACACGGCATGTCTCTATCCGTTCATTCAGGTTCAGATCGAGGGAACAGAATGAAGAGAGAAAGCCAGAAGGAGCGGCTCATCGCATTGGAGACCACCGAGATTTGATTCCTGCGCTGTGAGCTCTGCAGGTGGTCCGACTGAGAGTCTCAGCAAAGTACAGGGAGAGTGAGGGGGGCGACCTGCTTAACACAGACCCTGCACTTTAAATATGAACCGAATACAGCATCTCATCTCATTATTATTCACTTTGGATTTCTTTTGGGGCGTTGGATGTGTGCCCATACAGGGAAGAACACCTTGGGCGCCGGGCAGATAAAACCCAGGACAGAGCGCTACATCATCACTAGATAAAATGGGCAATTTATAGCGGCCTATTCATGATATCGGACTGTGGAGAACCCGGAGGAAACCCATGTGGACATGGGGAGAACATGGAAACTCCACCCACATCGGGAACCGAACCCGCATCCCCTGCGCTGAGAGGTGGACATGCTAACCACTAAGCCACCGTGCCGCCCTCCGCTCTAATTCATTTATTCATCATCTTTCACATAGTCCTCTACTAGGGTAGCAGGAGGGTTTCCTCATGCCCATCCAGGGGAGAACGTTTGAGGCACTGGTTAAATACAACCAGGACAGTGCGCCATATCATTGCTGGGCATACATTGCTTACACACACACACCCATGGAAAGAACATGGAAACTCCACTTAGATTGGGAACCGAACCTGCATCCCCAGCGCTGAGAGGTGGACATGCTAACCACTAAGCCCTCCGCTCTAATTCATTTATTCATCATCTTCCACATAGTCCCTTACTAGGGTAGCAGGAGGGTTCCCCATGTCCATCCAGGGGACAACATTTCTGGTGCTGGGCAGATACAACCAGGACAGTGCGCCATATCATTGCTGGGCACACTTTGTGCCAATCCATTGCTTACACACACACACCGAAAGAACATGGAAACTCCACTTAGATTGGAAATCGAGCCTGCATCCCCAGCGCCGAGAGGTGGACATGCTAACCACTAAGCCACTGTGCCGCCCTCCACTTTAATTCATTTATTAATTATCTTCCACATAGTCCTCTACTCGGGTAGCAGGAGGGTTTACTCATGCCCATCCAGGGAAGAAGGTTTAAAGCACTGGTTAGATATAACCAGGACAGTGCGCCATATCATTTCTGGGCACACATTGCTTACACACACACAGACCCATGGAAAGAACACGGAAACTCTTAGATTGGATATCGAACCTGCATCTCCAGCGCACAGAGGTGGACATGCTAAACACTAAGCCACCATGCCCCCCTCCACTCTAGATCACTTAGGTTTAATATCCCACTAAACAATAACCAAGCTAACAGAGCTTTGATTGGTAATTTTGACATGATTCATATGAGAGAACTGACGAGTGTAAGTTGATATTTTTATAGCTGTAAATATGTCATTTTTATAAAATGGTCAATGTACAGTAATGTTCCTAATTAAGAAAAATCAGCGTGCTACCACCTGTTCTTTAGGCTGATCACAGCTCAGTTAAAATTGCTTAAACAGCAAATTAACCAAAGCACATTATCATTACAGTATTGAGGTGCATCACATTCCCATGAATTACTTGAAAGATTAATAATATTAAAAAAATTAAAAGCAAGAATTAATGAATAGTGCTTGGCCCTGGCTTCATTCCACCCATTACCTCCATTCCAGAGCTTTTAAGCCAAACACATCACAAAGATTAATAACTATTCAGGCTAGATGTTCTTCAGAAACCTGACATTGCTATTTATCAGCTATTAATTATGGGGTAGTTAAATAAGGTACTGCAACAAGCTTCCACATGAAATGAAGTGAAGCTACAGACGACAATTACATTTATTTATTAGCATTTGAATTATTAAGCAGTCAGTCCGTGTCCGCGTGGGTTGTCTGGTTACCTCCCACAGTTCAAAAACATGGATTCAAGATGAATTTACTGCTCTAAATTGCATTGAATGTCCCGTATATTCCCCCTATATAGTCTGTGTGTAAGAGTGTGCCCAGTGATAGATTGGTGCCCTGTCCTCTCTGCTAAGTGCTTAACTTCCATCCATTATCTTTCGATTTATCCTATATTAGGGTCGCGGGGGGGTTCCCCATGCCCATCCAGGGGAGAACGTTTCAGGCGCTGGGCAGATACACCCAGGACAGGACGCCAATCTATCGCTGGGCACACACACACTCACTCACACAGACACACATACACACTCTATATGGGGCAATTTGGAGAATTCAATTGACTTGATCCATGTTTTTGGACTGTGGGAGGAAACCGGAGAACCCGGAGGAAACCTACGCAGACACGGAGAGAACATGGAAACTCCACCCAGATGGGGATTCGAACCGGGAATCCCTAGTGTTGAGAGGCGAACGTGCTAACCACTAAGCCACTTTTCCGCCCAGTGCTCAACTTATTTATGTAATATATGTATCTTATTTTTATATATTTATAAATAATAATATCACGTGTCTAAACTCAAAACATACCTAAAAAAATGTTCAGACATAAAATACCTGAATACTTTCTGGTTTTGACATGTATTGTTAAGTTGGTTGACAGTTTATAAATCATTTTTCTGCTTGTTTTTTTTTAATATAGACATTAATTGACCATTTTTCTGCTGTAGTAAATGATAAGGTGATTATTGTAATCATTTGTTTTACCCAGTACTATATGTTTTGGTGTGAAGTGGGTGCTTATTGAGTGTTAAAACCAACAGAAACCTGTATAAATGTATTAAAAATATAGCAAATGCTGAATTTGAATGATCAATATGGTGCAGGGTCTCTTAGCAAAACATGAAAGATTGAAAGTTGTGTTGAAAGCCCTGAGTAACAAATGACATTATCTGAAATGGCATACTCTGTTTGACTAAATAATTTATTAAAAAAAAAAAAACATTTTCAAAATTTCCTGTGAAACACATTTATAATTAATTACTCCGACTTTATGCTCAATAATGGCTCAGGTGGATTGTTTTATTTTCTTTGTGTATTCTGAAGGCAATAAGATAATTAACTTGTGGAAAGTGTCTCGTTTCTAAAACCGTTTGCATTACTTATATCACTTAATCCATGTATATCCATGCTTATTTAGAATAAGAACACAATCTGCTGTGCAAACTCTCATCCTCATTACCCTATACATTGTGTTTAATCATTTGAATCTGTACTTAACAATACTGCTAAGTGTAATCGGGTCAAGTTGCACTTCGGTTACCATGAAAACCTGCAGGTTTCTCTATTTTATCATGCTGTGTTGTTCAGATGTTCAGAGTCTTTCAATCGTACCAAGTTACACACAGTAATAGAGCCTTAACTATGTGGACAGTTTATTTATGTGTATGTAAAAAATGTATTTTGTACCGTTATCATTGCTAATATAACATACAATCAATTTCTATAAAATATCAAATTTCACACATAATGTGGTCAGATAACGGATAAAATCAATACTCTTACTAAAACTAGTTCAGGATATGCATTTGCACGATGAATGAGACAGATGACATTCTCTGGAAAAGAAAGGTTTCCAGAGAATTATTTATTTATGCGATTATTTATAAATGTCCTAATGAATAAATTCACTCTGTAACTTAGCAAGAAAGTAATCCCTGGTATTCAGACATTTAAGCAGGCTCACATACAGTCTGAAAAAAATGAATAAATGATTCAGTACAAAAGAGAGTCACTGGCATCCTTTATCCAATCAATATTAAGTGTTTAAAAAAGAAAGCATTAGTTTGTAGAAAAATCCAGTTTGCTTCATAAGCAATGAACAATTCAGAAAATTGTTTAAGATGTTTTTCACTTTTATCAAATAACCTTTATTAATTGAAACAATAACATTTTTCATCCATGTAACTACTAAATACAATTTATATAAAGTAAAACCTTCGTATCATCTGCCACCTAAAACTTTATAGTATTCAGGCACATTTTGGCAAAAAAAAAAAATCAGGATTTATTTAACATTTCAATAGTGGTGTAGTGTGTTCATGTGATTTAGGCTTTTTGAGAGTCTACATCACTTCTGCCATTATACAGATTAAAAGAAAACACATTGAATACTAAAGATAATGTTTGAATATATGGGAAAGAAGGGAATTATAAATAAAATTAATTAAAAAGTGAATACAAATTAGGAGGGTAGCTAATCATTAAAAATAGTGGCTAAATTAATTAAAAAGGGATAAGTTTTAAAATGTGGTAAAAGGAGATGAAGAAAATGTACCTTTCAGCATATTTGCAGACTTATAGGCTAATAAGCTTAATCAAGCTAAGACAGCATGTAATTGATTATGCTGTGAACACACACGTCGGAAATTTTTAACTTAAGATAAATTAAGCAAATTTTACATGAAATCAACTGCAATTATCTTTTTATACTTTATACTATAATGATAACCAATTGTTGCATATTTATAACTGTTAGATGGCACCGGGCTTAACATGACTTCTGCAGACTGTAGACAGATATCCACCCAAATAGACTTTAAGACAACAATCTATATAGTGTACTATATAACCACCTGGATTTTTTTTTTATCAAATTTTTATTTTACCTAATACAAATGCCAATTACAGTAATGACATGGTAAAAGCTTTTTTTCTTATTGTTAAATAACATTATTTAAGTGTGCCCCAGATATTTTTTTCTTTTCACATTGCATTAGTGTTAAAAAGTTTAAAATCTATTAACTGAAAGAGAAGTTTATATTCAGTTGGCAATACAAGTACAAGTGTATAAGTACAAGAACTAAAAATATCATACATTTTTTTATTTAAAAACTCATGTTAAAGTTTTCTTAACTCAAATTAAGTCCCATTATTAATAGAACAATAGAAGTTATTAGTTTCTCATTAGTCATGCTCATAAGTTGAAAACTGACTGTTACAAATAATGCTGTTTTATTCTGTCTTATCCTCCTTAATTCAAGCCACATGTCCTTCATTTCATCGCTCATCACATCTTGTTTTTGCACCGGATGCTTCTGGACAAACACAATAGACAAGGACAAGCAGGTTAATGAGGATTCCATCTCAGTAGGCTCTATCTGTGTGATCTCATCACCCAGAATCTCACTCTCTCCTTTTCTCTCAGTTTTCTTGCTTATATAAGCAAGAAAATATAGAATAGAACGGTGCTTGCTAAGCGTTTTAACTGCAGTGGAGCACAGAAATTATGACTTTGCAAAAAAAAATAATAATAATGTAGAGCCCTCCAATGCAGTATTAATGAATATGGTGAAGCACATGCACTGAGGCCTGAAGGTAGTCACACATAATTCATATTCTCTTTACATTTTAATGAGAAGGGTTCATCAGCACATAAACGGATACTGTAGTATCCATAGCTTTTGTTTCTACATTGACTGCATTTAGTTTAAAGCATGTAAAATGTTCAGTCACTTTTTAAATTGAGTGTTTTGTTGATCAGGTTATCAGGGATGAGCACAGATCTGGTTTAATATCTATTTTGGGGTACCTGTTTATTGTAATGCGAAAGAAAAATGTGCTCTCTCTAAACCAACAAAACTTTCACTGCTTTTAGTGAGAGGGGTTAGTATTTAATTTGTCTTTCGATTCCGAAGCAAATGTATCTTAAACATATATGTGTGATGCATCATGACCTTAATAAATGTAAAAAAAAAAAAAAGGTTGAAAATTACAGAAGATTTTGTAAATTGCATAGTACCGTTTGCAGTGACAGTCAGTTTAAAGGTCATTTAACATACCACTTGCAGATGATTTAGTCTCTAAAGCAACACAGGCCATAGAATGGCTGATACTCCCAACTCTCTGACTTTCCTTTCCAACATATAATTATATCAGCCTCGTCAATAGCCACCCCAGTCAACTATAAGTGAAGTTATTTAGACTGAAACGTAACATCCATGCTGTGCTAAGCCAAACTGTAAAATAAGCTGCTGTCAGACAGTAATGTGAATATGCCAGTTTGCAATGAAGCCAATCATTTTATATAATTTCAGATACTATTTCCAATGTCTATAGATCTATAGATCTGGATATACAAATGGGTTGGACTAAGCTCGGCATTGTTTTTTTTAACATTATATGAGTAATAAGAGATGTGAATGATGGAGAATGTTGGTTTATTTGGAACAGTAACAGTAACTTTCATTCCAGAACAATGTCAGATTTATTCACAGATAACAATGAGTGAAGAATCTAATTTAAAATGCTACAAAACTGGCATTGTTTTGAGAAATGTACCATGCTGGCAATTTACATTCTATCCTTGATAAAAAAAAATCCTCAAAGCAGACATGATTGAAGCTAATTAACATAAACCCTGTGCATCTTTCCACCTGTTCACTTCCAAATTACTGTAAACAAGTCACCAAAGAATGTCAAAATCAATGACATGCAGATAAACAATTCTGAAAAAAAAAAAAAGAATTACCATTAAAGTGGTGTCATATTAGGAAGATTTATTTCATGATACTGAAAACAATGCATTTCAAGTCTGGTTTTTACATTTTGATTATTTACTGTTCATGTACATATGATGTCTTGGATTTGCATCACAAGACCAGTATATACATATCTCTTTAATTTAATGAGCTTACACACAATTAAAAAATAAAGTATATTTGAAATCAACATGCTTAAAATTTAATGACAATATACTGTGATGAACTGGCAGCAGTTCCAGCATGGTGCCCTTGTGCTCATTACAAGATACTTTGAGATTGAGATTTGTTGTAAAGTCTCTGATATGCAGATAAACTCCAGGCGCATGTGCAGTATGCCGACCTCAAGCTCATTAAACACATTTGGGATGTTGACTATATACTCATCTACTACCTAACCTGAGGTGCATGTTTGGGTAGTTGGATAAGAGGCCCTTAGCGGTTTTTAGTCAAGTGTTTATATAATTACTTTTGGTTAAAATGTTCATTTAAGTGTGGTTAATACTGGCTCATATATTTATTAAAAAAAATCATGGTTTTACCTTAATGTCAAAGATAAAGATCTGATATTTCATGATATTTTTGATATTTTATGATGATATTCATTTACATATGAATTCTCAGATACAGCCCATATTTACACCAAATAAACTCAATCAAATGGTAAAAAGAACACTGGTACACAGGTGAGTTTAAGTTTTTTTAAGAGTTACAAATATTCTGGTGTGTGTGTGTGTGTGTGTGTGTATACCAGGTATATATAACATTTTGGAATCTAAAACCAGTTTGGGGCCCTCATGTTATTTAATGTAAAGCATTCAATTAAAAAGTAAAACCAAACTATATGATTAGAGTTATTGTTTTTAGAGTTTGGGTGTCTTCACGAAATGAATGGAAATCTATGTAAAGCTGCCATAATGCATTAAACAAATGTGTTTGTGTTCGAGAGAGAGAGAGAAATAGAATTTAGATTTTTTCTCGTTGAAAAGTTCTTTAAGAAAATCAATGTTTTTTTTAAGAAATACAAATACACAAAAGGACACTAAATAAAGGGTTAAACTAGATTCTTCTTCTTCCACCACATACAATAAAATAAAATTAAAAAACGTCATTCAGTAAGACCGATTTGGTGTGACATTTATAACAAAGCTCTTTACTTTGATTAATTCAGTGTCCATCACAGTAACATGTCTGCTTCAGATGTGTACTGCCTTCTATAAGCAACAATTGTTGGTCGCTATCTGTTATTTTTCAGTGTGTTACATCTACAAACTACATAGTAATTTTTTTTATATAAATTTACTAAAAATATATATATATATATATATATATATATATATATATATATATATATATATATATTTACTAAATTTACTAAATATCTATTCATTTATTTAATTACCATTTGAATTTTCATTCTATGTCTATTCATCTCACACATCCAGCCATCCAACCATCTCCTCCTTCTCCCCTGTCACAGAATCTGATGTCTGCAAAATTCTCCTTGCCAGTAACCCAACCACTTGCCCTCTTGATTCCATCCCATCCCACCTTCTTCAATCCATCGCCTCCTCCATCATACCAGCTTTGACACACATCGTAAACTCCTCCCTCACGTCTGGGACTTTTCCAAATTGCTTCAAACAAGCCATAGTCAAACCCCTACTCAAAAAACCTACGCTCAACCCAAATTTGGTCGAGAGCTACAGACCTGTTTCTCTCTTACCTTTCCTGTCTAAAACACTTGAACGGGTGGTATTCACACAGGTCTCCACATTTCTTAATCAGAACAATCTCCTTGATCCCAATCAGTCCGGTTTTAGATGTGGTCACTCCACGGAGACAGCATTGCTCTCTGTGATTGACTCACTTAAAACTGCCAAGGCCAAATCTCAATCCTCGGTCCTCATTTTGTTACACCTTTCTGCAGCTTTTGATACAGTAAATCATCAGATTCTTCTGACAACTCTAGCTGAATTAGGCTTTTCTGATACGAGCACATGTCACTCCTTTACTCACTTCCCTCCATTGGCTTCCTGTAGCTGCTCGCATTCAATTCAAGTCACTGACTCTAGCATACAGAACCATTTCCGGATCCTCCCCCTCCTACCTTGACCCCATCTTTCCTAAATACACTCCGACCCGTTCTCTTCGCTCCAGCGATGATTGCCGCCTGACGATTCCACCTCACCGAGTAGGTAAGTCTCACTCCGTGGCGTCCACCATTGCAAAATGGTGGAATGCTCTTCCCAAATCTGTCCGTAAGGCAGAATCACTGAACAGTTTTAAAAAAATTACTGAAGACACATCTCTTTAACAAATACCAAATACCTGTTGTAAAAAAAAAAAAAAA